>QANX01001021.1:0-22017 GCA_003254975.1 Ochetophila trinervis | reverse complement strand
CTTGAAAATTTTATTATTTTTCTCGAAACGGGATGTTACAAGGCCAGCTCAGCGTATCCCTATTCCAAACGGTGAAGTCTCCTGTCCCGGTTCAGGCACATAAACATAGGGATGTGGGTGCGTGATTAGGCACTGTTGGTCTCCATGGAACTTCATGTTCGCCTCCTCCTCGAGCCTCCTTCTCTCCTCAGCTTCTAGTATTCTCCTCTCCGCTTCGTGCCTCTGTCTTTCCTCAGCTTTTATCCTTTCTTTTTCCTCAGCTTGGATTTTTCACCTCTCCTCCTAACAGATTTTCTGCCTCTCTTATGCTCGGATGAGCCTTCTTTCTTCATCTACCTCAGTTCGCCTCCTGCGTTCACTCCGGGATTCTGCTCCACCTTGTTCTTCTCGTGCACCCCGCCTGGCCTCAAGGGAAGCCCTGAGGTTGCTGAGGTCCAGGCCAGCATTCGGGGAGGAGAGGGCGTCGCTGACGGATCTCGTTTGCGAGCTGTTTCGCTCCTCGGCTGGCTGCCGGCGGGCAGGTGAAGGATAATTCCTCCCGGGGTTCCTTCGGGTTTCGCTCGGTGGTAGTCTAGGATGAGCTCTTGGCGCTGTCATCCTTTGATTATGCTGCCGCGAGCCTCTAGCTGCGGTTTCTAGCTCCTCTTCTGGTGCTCCCCCTTCTCCAAGAGTCCGTGGGGCGCCACGGTCTCGTGGGGAATCCACTGGAGCTGGGCTCATCATCGTTCGTGAGATTGGCTCACGGTTAGTTTGCTGCTGGTTCTCAAGGAGGCCAATGACCTACTCCATCCAGTTCTCCAAGTCGGATATTTGAGTTCACTCCGAGCGCGGGGCAGTACGTCTCTCACTTCGCCTCCGAGCTGGCGGTAGCAGTTGGGAGGGCATAGTGCTCGGTTCAGCTGCTGGAATTGATGTCCCTCGATTCGGGAAGGAGCTAGTTCTCATGGGCTGCTTGCCCCTGGCTTCTCTGTTGGATGGTTCAGCTCCATCCAACGTGGCTTGCTGTTCCGGGTGGGTGTCTGTCATCTCGCTTCAGGTCTAGCTTTGGTTCGCCTGGGTTCTTGCTTCATGCGGGTTCTGCTCCTGCCAGGTTGGATTCAGCTCTGGATGGGTTCAGCTTCGGCTCAGTTCGCCTCAGCTCCAGTTAGGTTCAGCTGCGGCCAGATTCAACCTCAGCTAGGTTCAGCTTCAGCTTCAACTCGGTCCACCTCAGCTTCAGTTCTGTCCACCTCAGTTTCGGTTCAGTCCACTTCAGCTTCAGCTAGGTTCACCTCAGCTTCGGTTCAGTCCACCTCAGCTTCAGCTAGGTTCAGCTTTAGCTTCAGCTAGGTTCAGATTTAGCTTCGTCCACCTCAGCTTCGGTTCAGTCCACCTCAGCTTCAGCTAGGTTCAGCTTTAGCTTAGTCCATCTCAGCTTTAGTTCGGTCCACCTCAGCTTCAGCTAGGTTCACCTCAGCTTCGGTTCGGTCCACCTTAGCTTCAGTTCGGTCCACCTCAGCTTCCGTTCGGTCCACCGTAGCTTCGGTTCAGTTCAATTCGGTCCACCTCAGCTTCGGTTCGGTCCACCTTAGCTTCGGTTCAGTTCACCTTAGCTTCAGTTCGGTCCACCTCAGCTTCCGTTCGGTCCACCTCAGCTTCGGTTCGGTCCACCTTAGCTTCGGTTCAGTTCACCTTAGCTTCAGTTTGGTCCACCTCAGCTTCCGTTCGGTCCACCTTAGCTTCGGTTCAGTTCACCTTAGCTTCAGTTCGGGTGAAATATGTATGTATATGTATGTTTTTTTTTTTTTTTTGAAACCAGCACTTTAACTTTCAGAAGCACACCATGCAACTATCAGCCGAGAAAGGGATGGGATCACCAAGACAAACCGAGAACTAGACCTACAGAAAGTCTAACCGGGAGCTAGAGTGTGAAAAGTTCATCCGAGTGTTAGAGCAAAATAGCTGCGAACCTTAAACAGAAAGGCTGAAAAGGCGAGCTTAAGGACCAATAAAAACCGAGAAGCTGGTAAAACACAATAACACCAAGCACATTTGAAAAACCCGTGGGTTACAAGGATGAAAAAAAAAGGACACTGGTAGCTAACCAAACTCAACAAAGGTACAAGGAAGAGGACACCAACGGTGGAAACACCGGGAAGCTAGCTGTACTCAGTAAAGATGCAAGAAAAGATGAACACAAACAGTGGAAACACCGGTTCACCGAGGTAGAAAAAAGTGAAAAACAACCACAAACATGAGAAATGAAAGATGGAAACAAACGTTTCCCACAGATGGCGCCAAAATGTTGTGGCGATTTTTCGTCTCGGACCGGGCTTCTCGGGTTCCTGCAAAAACGGAGCCAAACCGGTTAGAGGGACGCCGGTATGGTGGCCGGCGTTTCCCCTCCGATGCTTAAGTCAGTCCTCATCCTTAGTTTTAAAGCATAAATGACTAAAAATGGCATAAAAAATGGGGATCAAATTTGGAGGAAGGGGGGAGAAAAATTGGAGAGAAGCTAGGGAGAAAATGAGACCAAAAATCAAGTGTCCTCCCAAAATGGAAGGGCTGTCCGGTTTTTGTGAGGTGAGAGAGATAGTGAATAGTGCCTTTTTCTTTTTGTGTTGAATCATGCGTGAGAAATGAGTCAAAAATCATATTTTTATGTCAAAATCAAGGGTTTTGTGGTCTCAAAAATCACACAAACCAAGGTTGGCCGAATTTTGGGGAAATGGGAGTGATGGGGGGTAGGTGAGAGTGATGGGGGGTAGGTGAGAGTTGGTGGCTCCCTAGGATTTTGTGCCCAAAAAATCTGATATCTCTTTTTCCCTTTGGATGGCCAAGATTCAACATCAAAAAGTCCCCTCCTAGATTAGTGACACCTAGCAAAAAGTATTTTAGGCCTTGGGCTTTAGAGTATTGTCACCATTTGGCCCACCACACTAAAAATAGGTATATATTTAAACTACCTTTAATGATAAGGCATTAGGCCCAAAAATGCCTACAACAAAGGTCATTTATAAATTTCTAAATTTACCTGAGTTTTCTCTCGTATCGTATGTGACTGCATTTGGAAATTATTGGATATCAAATGGAAAAAATTGAAATACATGGTTATTGTTATTAATATTAAAATTGCACTATCCAAATCCTATTGAGACTTCTCCACCATTGTTTAAATATTGCAAGCTCTTTTTGTGTATTGTTAACTTTCATGGGACAATCGTCAGGAGAAAATCTTAGGTGCAACGGTCAGCTGATACATAGTCCAACTAATATAACATGTGTTAAAAATTTGCATTGTCAATTAAAAACTTAGCCAGCTCAGCATTTTCTTTTTACCAGATATACTCTTGGAAAGGAATTGCTGATATATTTTTATAGATTCAAAAAAATAATAATTGACATGCCAGTGATGAAAAACTTGCAATTTTTTTTTTCAAAATAAATTCCATATCTTTTATAGGCATGGTCAGAAAAGAGTAGATATGTCGCCATCTATAGTTGAAAAAACCATGGCTTACTTTAGTCTAGTCATTTTTTCAAGTATTAATGTTGTTGTGGCGATTTTTTGTCTCGGACCGGACATCTCGAATCCTGCAAAACTGAGAAAATAAATGGTCAAAAGAGCGCCGGTGTGATGGTCGGCGTTCCCTCTCCAATGTCTAAGTCAGCCATGTATTGATAAATGTAAATGACTGAAAATAATGTAGGAAAATAGTAAGAGAAATGGTGAGAAAAATGGGAGAAAATGGCTAAGAAAATGAGTTGGTTCGGTTTTAGGAAGGTTAGGAAGAAGATGAATAGTAGCCAAAAATTGGTTATTTGAATAATGGTCAATTATAGGTTGAATAGTGGTTGAGAAATGTTAAAATCAGTACAAAGGTCTCAAAACCCCCCAAAACCAGGTTGCCGAATTTTGTGGAAAATGGGTGAAAAGCTGGTGAGAGAGATGAGTAGGTAGGGTTTTTCTTGGGCTACGTGTGGCTTAAAGAAAAAGATCCCCTCTTTCTTACTTTATTTTTCCTTTTATTCTGGCATCAAGGACTGTGATTTAACCTCAAAACTCTACTTTTCAAATGGGTGATAAGTGTCCCCATTTGATGTTGTTTTGGGCATATGCTTGGCCCGCCACACTAGAGATAGGTGTTTATTATATCACATTTTTACAAAAATGTTAAGCCCACAATTAAGATATTGGGCCCACTCTTGTTGGCAAAAATGCCAACAATAATAGCCTCCAAATTGATTCAATCTAGGGATTTAATAAATTTTAGAAAATAAAAAATACATGTGGGGCTAATATCGAAAGATTTGAAATTTGAATTTCAAAATATATATATATATTTTTTTTTTCTGCTGCGTGTGCGCAGCTTTTTCTATGCACATCCCACGTATGCACGCCTCCCCTTTTCTACCCTCCGGTTGAGCCTATCTTCTTCCTTCTTCTTCCCTTTTTCCTTTTCGTTTCTTCCTTTCGGTTTGGCCACAAGACTTCCAGATAGCAACATTTTTTTTTCTTGCTGACTGAAAACTGAGAAACTTCGCAGTTCGCGCCGTCCTCCCTCGGCCTTTTTAGTGATTTCAACAACGCTCCTCTCGCTTTCTTCGCTTTTTCTTTCCTCCCCTCTTGGCTGATTAACCGTAGGATTTCAGCAACGCTCCTAAATGAAACTTCGCAGTTTGTGCCGCTCGTTCTCCTTAGGTTCACGGAAGAGGAGGAACTTTCCTTGACTTTCGCTGCTCCTCGCTACGCCTCTGACTTCGCTATCAGCTTTGAGGTGTGCGAAGTTCTTTTCCTTTTTGACAGGACCCACCCCAGAAATCCATCCAGATTATCTGAAGAGGCCTCGTCTGAGGAAGATTCCACCAGAACCCTTCGTGGTAGCCGACATAATTCTCCTCCGAAAGGGGGTTTAATAAACAAGAAAACAATAAATAAGACGAAATGTGTAAATAAGATATGCATCACAACAACAATCTATTAGTCATACCAAAATAAATATTAAAACAGCTTAGGAAGTAGGTGGGAAAGTTAGAGCCACTAAAAGAGATAGACAGAAAATATAAAGACAGAAAATATAAATAATACAAGTCCGAGTGTAAACAGAATAAAAGAAACAGAGTCTATTACATAAACAAGAAGCAGTAGCGGAAGTCGAGTGCATATGCGATGCTGGCGGTAGCTCACGAGAACTTGCAACTAGGACCTAGGGAACGAAGTTAAAAAAAAAAAAAAACAAAACGTGAGATATAAATATCTCCGTGAGTGCTCCTAGATAACTACAAAATATAAGTTCAGTAGTTAAATTATTTACACTCAAACCTCACGTCACTCAGTTGAAAAGTTCCCCGTTTTGAAAATCATTTCGTAAAACCCTTAATTTTATCCCCAAAATCATTAAATCATTATAAAACGGTTTATAGGGCCAAAATGTAATTTAAAACGATCATTGAAATCAATCACTAGACCCATAAATGTAATCTCAACAAAAAACATTTAAATTTATTTGTAAAACATGTTTGTATAAAATAGGAAGTAGAAACGTTTGCTAAATCCAAAACCGATCTAAAACCAAATATCATGGGCTCCAACCCATAAATTCAAAACTCACAATCTAAAATCATGAAATCACATTATTAAAACTCCAGAATCATAAATGAAATTCATAAATATTTAAATGATTGTCAAACACATTTTCATAAACTAGCAAGCAAGTGGGTCACAATATGAAAACCAAAGGCCATGGGCCACGATCCATGAAATCATAACCTCAATTTAAAATCAGCAATCAACAAATATAAAACCAAACCGGTACCACAACATAGTATCGTGCTGTGTGACCCTCAGCGTCCTGACGGCGTCACAGGTGGGGAAAGGGGGATATACTCATCACAACGAACCGGCGTCCCAAATCAGTCATGGCAAGATCTTCATCATCTCTCTCCTGACACGTGTCCGCATCATAGGATAACATAATATAATAATAATAATAATAGCGCGCATAATAATCATACATCTCAATCAACATCTCGATACTGTGTGGTACTACTCAAAATCATTTCTAAAATCATCCATAATATCATCAATTTTTCAAATCCTTTTAATTTTAAACCATTTTGCAAATCCTTTTATTTTTAAACAATTTTTCAAAGATCTTCTATTTAACAAAATTTACGAAAAACAATCAAATATTTCGAATATCAAAAATTTGCCCCAAAATTTTCTTAAATTCCACAAAAGCTACAATTTTCTTTGAAATTACCATTTTCTACAAACTTGCTAAAATATCCAAAATTCCATAAATCACCAAATTCCATTTAAAACACCAATCTCATATAAATTCCATTAAAATCACAAATGCATATATAGTTTTAAATCATCAACCATTTAAATCAACATATAATATATTTAATAAGCATAATTTAAAATGCACAAGAAAATCCAATCAAAACAAATCGTATGCGATTAAATCATAATAATATATAATCTCAAAATGTTTAGAAAATAAATGCACTCACAAATCCGAAGCGTGCTCTTGCTGGATCTCCGATCCAGCCATCGATCGTGTACGAACACCTAAAAATAATTTACCGAAAAATTATTTTAATTACCGAAAAACTAACCAAAGGCTCATATGAGTCATCTGAGTCTCCAATTACAAGATTAAAATACTAATTACGAAAATGTCCCAATATTTTTAAAAATTATAAAATGCCCCAAAATCAATAAAAATCCCCAAAATACATGGATTTTCCCGTTTCAAGTCCGATTACAACAAACTTTATACCAAAACGAAATTGAAGATGCAAGGAATAAGAATCAACCTTCAATTTCAAGATTCGTCCCAGCCAATGGTCAGAATCGGTCCTAGAAGATCGAACCTCAACCGAAATTGGGCGTTTTTGAATCCGACCTAAATTGGATCAAATTGACAGTACAGCAAGCTTTCCCATGACTTAAGGAACACGTTGGGACGGATGGTGCACCACCACTCGCCGCCGGTGGCTCCGCCGGAGGGGAGGAAGATCCGGCCAAAGATTTAGTGTGTTGAATGGGTTAACGGCGGAGAAAAGAGGAGGAACAACCTGGGTTAGCTTCACCGGCACGAGGGGAAGCTTCCTGGGCAGACGGTGCACCACCACTCGCCGGCGGTGGAGCAGATCGGCGACGGCGATTGGACGTGGATCGGCAGCAGGTTCGGGTGGCGCATGCAGCGCGTCGGGCGGTCGTCGGAGCTTGGCTAGCTGCAGATCAGGTCGCCGATGTGGTATGAAGCTCAAGGTGGTGGCTGTGTCGTGCCATTCGCCAGAAAATGGAGCAGATCTAGGTGGAGGTAGTGGCTATCGCGGGTGGTTTTTCCGCAACTACTCGGCCATTTTCTACCATGCTCCGGCAGTTTTTAGGGGTCAAAATTGGTACCAACATGTAGATCGTCACACCAGCTTTCCAATGGTACCAAGAACACGTCGTAACTCCACTGGACGAGGAAGATATGGCCTGCCAAAGGTGGTGTCGCTACAGTGCGACCTCTCTCTCTCTCTAAAATCCAAAATGTGCCGGCCAAGAAGGGTAAAAGAGGTATTTAAAGACTCTCAATACCCAAGCAAAAATAAGGGTAGTTGAAAACAACCATAAAGTACCTTTATTTGAATTAGAAAAGCCCAAAAGTGTTGAAACAAAGTACCCAGTAGAAACAAACTATCATGGAATTAAAGTACAACTTTTGATTGACCATAACTTACAATCTATAACTCTGATTTAAGCTTGCTGATAGTCTGCAGACTCGTGGCGACGTCCTCTACGCTAATCTTGATAAGGTTTGAGTAAAAATATTCCCAAATAAAAAGTCAACATTAAGCCCCTAAATGGTCAACCTAGTCCAAACACAAAGAAAAAGAGTAAGCAAAAATTCAGGTCGTTACAACCTACCCTCCTTAGAAGAATTTCGTCCTCAAAATTAAAATCTTACCTCATTGAAAGAGGTACAGATATTGCTCCATCATCAACTCTTTAGGTTCCCATGTTGCCTCTTCGGTGCCATGGTTCTGCCAAATAACTTTGACGATCGGAATTGTCTTGTTATGCAATACTTTCTCCTTCTCATCCACAACCCTAACAGGCTTCTCCTCATAAGAAAAATCCTCTCGTAGATCGATAGTTGGTGGCTCTAGTACGTGAGAAGGGTCTGTCAAGTATTTACGAAGCATGGAGACGTGAAACACATTATGGACCCGTGAAAGTTCCTCTGGTAAGTCTAGCTCATAAGCAACTGGGCCTACTCTTTTAATTATCTCATACGGTCCAATATATCTCAGACTCAACTTTCCACGTCTGCCGAAACGTATGACACCTTTCCAAGGTGACAGCTTCAAAAAGACCCAATCTCCAACCTCAAACTCGAGATCCTTTCTTTTTCTATTTGCATAGCTCTTTTGCTTGTCCTGAGCTATCTTCAGACGGTCTTTGATGACTTTTACCTTATCAATTGTCATCTGAACATACTTAGATCCAATGAGCTTTCTTTCACCCACTTCATCCCAACACAACGAAGTCCGACATTGTTTTCCATACAGTGCCTCGTATGGTGCCATTTCAATGCTAGCATGGTAACTGTTATTATAAGTAAACTTGGCCAAGGGTAAGTGAGATTCCCAATTCTCCTTAAACCACAATACACACGACCTCAACATGTCCTCTAAGGTATGAATTGTCCTCTCTGACTGACCATCTGTTTGAGGATGGAAAGCGGTACTAAAAAGTAGTTGAGTGTCAAGTGCTTCTTGTAACTTCTTCCAAAATCTCGAAGTGAACCTTGGGTCTCTATCCGACACTATAGATACTGGAACTCCATGCAAACTCACTATATGATTCACAAACAGCTTAGCCAACTTTCGAAGTGAAAACGTCTCACGAACAGGTAGGAAATGTGCAGACTTAGTTAGATGATCAACAATTACCCAAATTCCATCATGTTCCTTTGGAGTGCGCGGCAGCTTAAATACAAAATCCATGGTAATATGTTCCCACTTCCAAATAGGAATAGGTAAGGGTTGTAGCAATCCTGAAGGTTTATGTCTTTCAACCTTTACTTGCTGGCAAATTAGGCATCTAGAGACATACTCTGCAATTTCCCTTTTCATTCCCACCCACCAGTAAAATTGTTTCAGAGTTCGATACATCTTGGTGCTACCGGGATGCATAGCATAAGCAGAATTGTGAGTTTCATCCAAAATATCTCTTTTAAGCTCTCCATTTGCTGGTACACACAAACGTGTACCCATTATGAAAGCTCCATCACGTCTCACCGAGCAGTCAATCCTTAAACCTCTTTCCTGATTTCCAGTAACTAAAGATCCCGGAGTTGAGCTTCAAGAACACAGTCAACAAGAACTGGACGCACCTGAAAATTTGCTAAGAGACATCCCGAAGGATGAGTGGTCAACTCAACACCTAGCTCCCTTAATTCCAAAGAGCCTGTAGCCTTCCTACTCAAAGCATCAGCTACAACATTTGCTTTTCCATGGTGGTAGTCGATCGTGCAATCATAATCTTTTATTAACTCCATCCACCTTAGCTACCTTAGATTCAATTCTTTCTGAGTGAACAGATACTTCAAGCTTTTGTGATCTGTGAATATTTGGCAAGTGGCTACATACAAATAATGTCTCCAAGTTTTGAGCGCATGTACCACTGCTGCTAGCTCCAAATCATGAGTGGGGTAGTTCAACTAATGTTTCTTCAGCTGTCGTGAGGCATAAGCCACTACTTTCCCATGCTACATAAGCACACAACCCAAACCTTGATGTGAAGCGTCGCTATAGACTACAAATCCTTCGTCACCCTCGGGTAACGTAAGCACTGGCGCCGATGTCAATCTTCTTTTCAACTCTTGAAAACTTTCTTTGCATCTATCGTCCCTAATAAACTTAACACCTTTTCTCGTTAACTGATGTAGTGGTCCGGCTATCTTCGAGAAAGCTTCTATGAAACACCTATAGAAACCAGCTAAGCCAAGAAAACTCCTTACTTCTGTAATTGTAGTCGGTCTTTCCCAATTCAACACCACATCCACCTTTTGAGGATCCACTAAAATCCCATATGCTGAAACAACATGACCAAGAAATCCTACTCGATCGAGCCAAAACTCGCATTTGCTAAACTTGGCATACAATTGATGTTCTCTCAAGGTCTGCAAAACTTGTCTTAAATGCCTCTTGTGCTCGACTTTGTCCCTTAAATAGATCAAAGTGTCGTCTATGAACACGATAACAAATTTGTCCAGATAAGGTCGAAAAACTCTATTCATCAAGTCCATGAATGTTGCTGGAGCATTAGTCAATCCAAAAGACATCACTAGGAACTCGTAGTGTCCATAGCGGGATCTAAAGGTTGTCTTTGGAATATCTGATTCTCTAATCCTCAACTGATGATAACCTGACCTCAGATCAATCTTCGAAAATACTTTAGCTCCTTGCAACTGATCAAAAAAATATTCAATCCGTGGAAGTGGATACTTGTTGCGGATGGTCACTTTGTTCAACTGTCGATAGTCAATACACAACCTCATCGAACCGTCTTTCTTCTTCATGAACAAAACTAGTGCTCCCCACGGTGAAACACTCAGACGAACAAAACCTTTATCAACCAGATCTTGTAATTGCTCCTTCAGCTCTTTTAGTTTTGTCGGAGCCATCATGTACGGTGGTAAATATATAGGGGTGGTACCTGGGACTAGGTCGATCCCAAAATCAATCTCCCTCTCTAGAGGTAATCCTGGAAGGTTTTCGGGAAACACATCTGAAAAATCCTTCACTACAGCTATATCCTCTAGTTTGATCTCATTCACTATTGTGTCAACTACATGAGCTAAATACCCGACACAACCTTTATGCAATAAACGATGAGCAGTGAAGGCAGAGATCAAACCTGTGGGACCGCCTCGCTAGTCTCCATAGAATGTCACTACTGGAAACCCAGGCCTTTCAAAAGTCACTGCCTTAAGACGATAGTTCATTGAAGCATAGTGTTTGGTCAGCCAATCCATACCAAGAATCACATCCACATTGTATAGATCCAAGAGAATCAAATCGGCTTTCAAAACTTGATCTCCGACACACAATAAATGGAGATGGAAACGGCTGAAGGCAAAGCTCCCATAGAAGATGATAGGTCGAAGAGCATAAGCTTTAACATTTACTTTTACAAAAAAATAAAATAAAAATATTAGTAAGCTGATCTGATAAATTTTAATGCACGACATCTAATAATTTGAAGTGGTACCAACTGATCTAGTACACAGTTGTATCCCAAATGTTCTCCATGGTCAGGACCCGTTTAAAATTTTTGAATTTGAAAGCAAGTACAAAAAAATATATGAAATGAAAACGGTGAATTTGTTTATTTGTATATATAAATTATCAATTAAAAGGCTAAAGTGAAACTAAAATAAAATGTGAAAAAACTAAAATGGGAATTTTCAAAATATAAATAGATTTATGAAGAAAAAGAAAAAAGCAAAACAAAGAGATTTAAAGTGAAATTTATTCAAAATTATAAATTATTAATTCATTTGGGCCATACATTATGCTATGTGCACCAAACGTCTCTTAGGTTGCGTGTCTTTGGGCCGAGCATGTATAATATTGGAGCCCAAGACTCTCTTTCGCTCTTTCCGTTCCTATTTCCCTTCTGCAATAGGACTTCATCTCATTTATATTTTATAAAAGCTCGAAGTGAATCCATTTCTTGCTGAAAGTAAAGGTGTAACTTTATTTTATTTAGATGTTCATGTTGCAATAGAAATAATGAAATATGTCAATAATTTTAAAAAAATTGATTCATGTCTATTAGGTTATCAACATACTCAAAAAATACCAATAATACCATCTTTAATTTAATGTTTTCACGAACTTTTTTCATTCTCATCTTCAAGATCTTTCTCACTTCTTTCATCCATCGTTCTCACCATTCTCCTCTCTTTCTTCTTTTTCCTCTATTCTTTCTGTCGCCCGCTGCTGCCGATTGCTGTTAACAATAGCTCGGTTGAAAAAAAATTGCTTGCAAAGAGAAGCCAAATGCCGACCATGAAACAAAACAAAAAAATCACCGCCAGCAAAGAGAGAGAAAGTGATATATATTAGTTTTATGCATTCTTTTTTGTTAAAATCATAGATAAAGTTATATATATTAGTTTTACGCTTGAGTATGTGTATTTTAAAATTTATTACAATGAAAAAAATAAAATAAATAAAAATACAGTCTAAGCAATGTTAGTCCGATGTTAAAGACAATGTACCCTGCCAAACAAACGGGGCATACATGAAAATAAAGTGATCACCTAGCCACAAAGTAGAGGGACTTGCCCAATCAAGGCAAAGTCTAAAGCAAAAAAAATCATTTATCTCTGCCTCGTATCCCAACCATTTTATATACCTTTCATGTATACCTCGTCTGTTGGTAGGGGTACATCGTCTTCAATTTCGGGCTAACATTGGTTACACTTTATTTTTTTTTTCATTTAAATGTAATAAATTTCAAAATACATATACTCAAGCATAAAACTAATATATAAGACTTTAGCAACAAAAAAAAACGTAAATTACTGTAGCAATGATTGTAACTAAAGAAATGCAAATTACATTTATCAATATTTAAGATGAAATTGATTTTCTTTATACTCAAAATATTTTGAAAATAGAGTTCTAAATACAAAGAAACCAAATGGTGTTTGAAATACAAAAGTAATCAAGAGGGATATTATAAAACACAAATTTATTTTCAAACAATGGTTATCCTCGGTGAATATGAGCAAAAAAAAGAGCACCGGTGAAGTTGAAGTAAAAAGAGCTGGTTGGTGGGAGCATTAAATTGGAGAGAGTATTATTGATATTTCCTTGAGTAAGTTGATAACCTGATGAGTAATTTTTTTAAAATGATGGGCTTATTTCATTATTTTTGTTGCCACATGTGCATCTATATAAAATCTTCGAAATTAAAGGTGCAACTTTATTTCAAAAATAAAAAAATAAAAATAAAGGTGTAATATTTAATTAACCATTTGAGTACCTCAATCAATTTTATTGGTATTATTGGAGAGGGTATTATTGATATTTCTTTGAGTAAGTTAATGACTTGATGGGCATGAATTAGTTTTTTTAAAATGATAGGCATATTTCATTATTTTTATTGCTACATGGACATCTATACAAAATCTCTGAAATTAAAGGTGTAACCTTATTTCAAAAATAAAAAAATAAAAATAAAGGTATAATATTTAATTAACCATTTGAGTACCTCAATCTAGTGTCTTTTTAATCTATACTTGTTTTTTTTGGTTAGCCATCTAGTTTTTTTTTGTTTTTGTTTTTTTTTTTTTGTTTTAAATTCATTGACTTTGTCATCTACGTATTCAATAAAATTTATATTTTTTCATTCTAGGATAATTCAATATTAAATATTTACTCAAACAAATAATTCCGAATTCAAATCCCATCACACTCCATTATGAGAAAAAAAAAAAAAAAAACCAATAATTGATTTTTTTTGGACAAGAATTATCATGCAACTACATATAAATGCTCCTTGGAACCCAATTAGTAAGGGCATTAAAGAGCGATGGTTTTTAACTTGATGCCCATGGCTTCTCTCAATGCTTGTTTTGTCTGTGACATATATCTTGGATTTATTGTCCACAATGATAACGTTTTCACTAATTTCTTTACATTTCTACTTTTTTTCCAAATTTCAATCCAACATCCTTGACCATGGTATCGACTTCATATAATTAGGTTAATTTACTTATAATGACAATCAGGATTAGAATTATACCAAATCATAATATTCACATGACCCAGCATTCCAAGTGAGTTGATGATAATTAAATTGACAATATATAATATGTTGTTAGAGTTTTGGCTTAGAGTTTCAACTATGGGAAGAAGAAAAGGAACGTAACACAAAACTCAAAATTCTTTGAATTTTTAATTTTTTTTCAGATTTTTCTTTTTATTACAAGTTCGGCTACTACATTACTACTAGGCTGAAAATGAATTTAAATAAATAAATAAAAATACAATTTTGCATGAACAGTAAAAGCATGTTGTCTATACCTAACATCTGCCCAGCCATACATGCATTTGTGTGGCTCTCACAATTAGAGGTGTACCTGGGTTGGTTGGCCGGATTTTTAAAAAAATTCAACCCAACCCATAGAGCTCATGTTTCTTAGATTGTAACCCAATCCAATCCGAACTGAATAACAAACCCAATCCAACCCAACCCATAAAGTGCGTATTGAGTTGGTCGGGTTGATCGAGTTAATTTATCTTTAATTTAGTCTAAATTAATTTTTTAATAAATTAAATTTTAGTCAATAACTTAACTCAATTTCTCTTTATTTTTGCATAAATAAATTGCATGAACTATTATAATGCAAAAAACTACAAAAACTCCTTATGAAATTGAAAATAAAAATTACAATCCATATCCAACTAAAATAAAAATATAAATTGTCTCAAATCAAAACAATCAATGTCAAACTAACAGTTAATACTTATTTATTACTTCAACTAACCCAACAAAATCAGTAACGATAAAACAGAGAAACTGTAACACTGACAAAGAAGGCACTTCTGAGTTAATGGAAGTTTAAAAAGCAAAGAAAAAAATGAGGAAAAAATACTCACAATCTCAAAACACACTAATAAATTCAGGAACTTTAAAAGTTCAAGAACCCACCATACATCTCTATAACATTACCTAGTAATCAAAAAAGTGAAGATTAAAAGAAGTGGATATAAAGCTACACTTGCATCGTTTTAAGTATATAATAATATGTCAAAGACCAGAAACCTAGCAGGAGTTTAGCAAGAGAAAAAGCAACAAGTCAGAAACCAAGCACATATTTTCAAGAACTTGGAGAAAATTTTGAAAACCTTCGAATGCAATTGAACCTGCTAATGGATAGCTAGTATAAACTAAGCACAGTCACATCTAAGTACAGTCATTGGCAAAAACTAATGCAATCACCTGAGATGGGGAGTGCTGAAGCGGGGCTGTCGAGACTTGGGAATGGCTGCGGGGGGGGGGGAGCAGTCGGGGACTCAGGATGCACTTGGGGGGCTATGCAGTCGGGACTCAAAAGGGAGAGAGGGGCGGCCATAAATGATTTTAGGTATTTTAGTTTAGAAGAATTAGGGCAAAACCGAGTTTTTCTTTTCTTTTAATATTAGGCTGAGTCGGGTCGGGTTGACCTGTTTTTTTCATCCAACCCGAAACCCGACCCGAAGTCACCGGGTTACATATCATCCAACACAACCCAACTTAACCCAAAAGTTTGGACTTTCTAGTGAATTGGGTTGGTTTGGGTTGGATTGGCAGGGTGGGGTCGGGTTGTTGGATTTTTGTACACCCCTACTCATAATGCCACCCATACAACACTATTTCTATCACCAAAAGATCCAGAAATTCAAGTGTTTTCTCTCAACCAAATGAACATGAATCTAATCTAAACTAAACTAACACTAGATTCTGGTTACCTTGACATTGGTAACCTTACATCATTTTGGTAAATATAATAAACACAAATATAAATAATACATCTCTTGTTTGTACACTATCGGCTGCCTTAATATTTAACAACAACAATAAACTTCTTCAAGCCTCAAATTAAACAGAAGATAAACTTTAAAGCTCCTAAAATGGTTTTCGTCATTAGAAAACTTCCTCTGCCAGGATGGATTAAGATTAATAAAGATGTAGAACCTTGAGTTTGGGAGTTAATCCAATGTACTAAAATTAAAGTCTCACATTGGCTATAGACTATGCCATAGAATGGTAGATTTAGAACTCTAAAAGCAAATTGACTAGAACTTTTGGAAAAGGCCCAATAGACCAATGGGTAGTAATAAAAGATATTAGAGCCATTGAAAAGCCGAAATAGTCTATAGGCCAAATGGGTCTGAAGACTTTTGGACTAATCGACCACAAACATGCATGCGAATTCCAAAGGGGCATAGCCCTGCAAATGGTGGTAGACTGTAGAACTCTGAGTTTGGGGGTTAATCCAAGATACCAATGTTAAAATCTCACATTTGTCATTGACTATGCCTATATAGAGATGGACTTAGAACTCCAAAAGCAACATGACTAGCACTAGTTGGGATAGACCGAATAGGCCAATGGGCTGTTACATTGACAGTGCATCTAATTCTCCTAGAGTAGTGTGGTGGCATTTTTGTACCGGTAGAAGTTTTGTTAAAAGTCGTTATGATGCTCGTCTTGATCCTGTTTTTACTTTTGAGTCAGAATTATGGGCAGTTATCTTGGCTATTGAGCATGTGAAGAAATTTTCTTCAAATTTTTTATTGTTAGAAGTTGATTCTCTTATGTGGTCAATCTTTTGGCTATCTTTTTTTTTGGCAGTTCCCTGGCATTTGATGGCTTGTTGGTCCTCATAGTCTTGCCTATTTGTATGAGATCTATTTTCATGTTCCACACATCTTTAGAGAAAGATATAAAGTTGCAGATGTTTTATCTAAATTTTAGATCACTTTGACTGATTGTAGTTGGTGGTTCTCTTTGCCTGCTTTTTCTATCTTCTCATTTATTTGATGTTCAAGAAAGGAAAACTTTTAGATTTTGTTAGATGTATGGGTTGAGCTTTTTTGGATTTTCTTCTTGTTTTTTTAGGCTTGTTCTCTTGGCTATGGTTATTTATTATTTATTTTTTGGTCTTTTCACCATTGGGATTTTGGCTCTTTGGGGTTTTGATGATGCTGGTTTTGGTTTTGGGTTTTCCTTTTTTATGGAGGATTTTTTTTTTGGTTCCTTCACCCTTGTGTAAACTGTTTTGTTTTCTTTAATAAATTATTGGACATTTATGACTATTGTTGTTGTTGTGTTTATTGTTGTTAATTGAGAGTGACTCAGTTGGTTTGTCACTCACATCTAAACTGAAGTGATTGTGGGTTCGACACAATGAGGTACCTCATTGTATTAATTTTAGATTTTCTTGTATTAATTTCTTGCCTTTTAAAATTATTATTATTATTATTGTGCCTATGTTTGTAGTTTGTACACACATCATACACACATCATTTAATTATGTAATGACAATTGTAGTTTTATAAATACTATTGTAAATATTATGTAATGACAATTATAGTTTTACTAATTTGTTTTGTTTATTGTGTCATTTAGCACCATTAATAGTTAATTAAGAAATTATTAATATTATTAAAAATTATAAATGACTAAAATAACTAGGTTTATTTTATTTTATTTGGGTTTATCCACAAGTATCGCTGGCATAGCTAGCCTTAATCTCGTTCGAGCTACTATCGGGCCTAACTAGAGAGAGATCTCCTATCGGTGTCTTTTCCATTCGCATGATACTCGAACCTGAGATTTTATGCTTAAGGGATTTGAACACTTTCCACTTAAACCAACATACATTGGTAAAATAACCGGCTTTTAGTGACCAAATTTTGTCACTAATTTTAGCGGCTAAAGTTTGGTTGTTGAAGGTAGATTGTTTGTGACCAACTTTTATCAAATAGATATATAGTACCAATATGTGAGGTACATACCAACAGAAGAACAAGTTGCTGATATTTTTACAAAGGTTCATGGTTTAACTTGATCTGTATATCTAAGATAGAAATGCATATTGAAGATTCAAACTCCTAAGTTTTTTATTTTAGATGGAAGATCAAGATGGCTTGTTTTAAAGGAATAATACAGAAACTAACTAGATCAGTTTAGTTGTACGAGCGGTGCTTGTGGTTGTCCTATTAGTCTTTCGTGTATTGAGAGTCTAAATTTAAGTTTCCATCCATAAAAACATTATATAACTAATTAATAAAAAAATAAAGTGAAAAATTAAACAGCGGTCACGTTTGCACATTCCACAGGACTACGATAGGTTAATGCTTTAAAAATATGAAGAGGTTTAGTTGTGCTGTGCCTTAATTATTATATAGTTTTACTAAGCTTTAAGTGTTCCTAAAGGACGTTAATATTTTAATTAAGATTAACTCTTTATCAAATTTAAGGGAGTAAAAAAGAGATAGCCCATGAGGATTTAAGAAATTTGGTTCAATAGTAATAACTAGAAGTACCTTTAGAACAACAAAGATCACTGTGATAATCTCCATGTCATAGGTTGAAGGCCTGATGATGAATTTCTCACTCTTCAATTTATCAGAAAAATAGTAATAACTAAAAAGTAAATACTAATTTTATGCTAAATACAAATTTGGTCCATAGTATTAACTAATTTGAGACATTAAGAAAAATGAACCTGAGATTTCTTTTTAGTAATTAATTTTATTTTATGGAGGTGGAGGAATAATCAAACGTTTATTTATTTATTTATATTTGTTCTTTTAAATGCCCCTTCCATTAAATGAAAGGAGAGCAGAAAAATGATGGTGGAAAAGGAAAAATAAAAGCAAATTAAAGCGCAGGAGAAAGCAAACAATATAATTACCCAAATTCTGTCTAGAAATAGATCAATAGTATATTAAAAAAAATGGCAAAACCTGGTGCTTCAAGGATTGCAACTTTTATATATTGAGGCTGCTCACCTTTGTTCTTCTATTAATATAACTTATTTTCCTCCTTTCTTTTAATGCTCTAGGATTCCGCTTTCTGTATTTTTATGCTTACCGGTAAATAACCAATTATTCTTCATAAATTTTGTCAATTATGTTTTCTATTTTGAGGTTTAGGCTCTATTTGACAGAGCTTTTAAATAGACAGAAGCAACTTTTAAAGCTCAAAAACTGCATCTCAGTGTGTTTGAAAAATAATAAATTATTCTTTATAAATTTTGTCAATTATGTTTTTTTTTTTTCGAGGCCTAGACTCTGTTTGACATAGTTATATAGCTAGAATAAGCTTTTAAAACTCAAAAACTGATTCTTGTTTGGATAATTTTTGGACAATATGTTTTTTTTTTTTCTGAAATAACTGAAATAAAAACATATATTGAACTTTTTTTTTATTTCTAAAATTGGAAATAAAAAAATAAAAAAACTTCTCCATTGTTATGTTTTTTTGGACGAAAAATTGAGTGTTTCCTATCACAACCCTTTTTCTTACCAGAAATATTTATCGGTTCACCAGGAAAATATGTTGCTCTAGTAGAAACAATTAGAGGATTTAAATTGATCCTTCCTGCGAAAGAAAAGTTTGGCCTTTGCTTTTATCATAGTCTCATCTATAAATTGACCAAAAAAACAAAAAACTCTCACCTATAAAGATCAAATTAATATTTTTCTTTTTTAATTACAATAATCAGTAATTATTTTGTACTAGCAAACAATAAGAACTATTTTGATTATTTTCATCTGCATAACTATTTTTTCTATTTTTAAATATTGATGGTAGGAAAGTTCGAACTCAGAATCAAGACATGGTGAATGTTTATTTTGTATTATTAATAATTCATATTATATATATGTAATATGTAGTACATGTTATTTTTTTCCCTTTCGAATATTGAATTGTAAATTAATAAATGTACATGCGAGCTCTGAACGTCGCGGGCATTCCATATACCATCTTGCAGCTTGCATTCTCAATCCACCAAGATGTAGTCAGCAGCCAGCATTGCAACATTCTATTTGACTTCTATGGTTACAAGGTAACATTAATCTAGTCATATTTATATTGCTTGACCTAAACTTAACAACGTTATTATAATGTGGAAGAAAAATTAAATTTTGAAAACTAGTAATAACAAGTATTGAACTAGAATTTTCAGCTTTAATATCATATTTTTTTGTAGTGTATAAGCGTGAGAAAGACAAAAGATCTCATAGGTACATGCAATGATAATTTAAAAGATCTCATAGATATATGCAACCATAATCTAAATCTGTTGACTTTTTCATGAATACCAAAATCAAAGATCAAAAAGTTGTTAATTTTGCATGATACCAAAAATTTTAAAAGGAAAAGAGTATAAACTCTCAAAAAAAAATTATTAAACAAAAGATGTCATCTAAATACACAAAAGAAACCTTAAATACTAACGAAAAATGTCCTAAAAAAGAAACCCTAAAATGCAACTAAATCTCAATAAAAAGGAAAATAACAAAAATTGGCATCGCCAAGATAGGCGCCTGTCATTGAGCATGTCATCGCGTCTGGCTTCCTCGACAACGAACAAGATAGGCGCCTATCATCTCATTTGTCATCAATTTTTCCGCTACATCATTCACCCTCTCTTGAAAAATAACTCGTCCTCGTGTTTGGCTTTGGAAATTGAAATCTTCCATCCCAAATAAAAAAAAAAAATTGGAATATTTCAATGGTCCAGAGCTCGAGCAAAATCGACTCCTTAAAATTTGAATACATGAAAAATCAAGATTGTTAGGCTTCATGAAAGACACTAGATCATCTTCACTATTTGAATTGTTCAAATAATAAATAATAATTCTAAAAAAAATCAATATTAGATAAAAAATTATTTTCTCCAACATATTTTTCATCGAAAATAGGATCAGAATCAAAATCAACAAGTTTATTATCTTCAAAAGCACAAACTCAATAGAAAAAGTTCTGATTTGTAGGTGGAATCAATTTAAATGGGTTAATACCAAATAGATCTGTGTGTTGATGCAATTGTGTGATGTTGTCACGTTAATACTCCTCATATATCAATTCATCATAAGCATTAAGGTGTTTCCGTAGCTACATCTCTCTATATTGCGAAGAACGCCTACTAGTCTCTGATATCAACTCATGTAGTGCAAAAGCGTGAGAAAGACAAAAGATCTTAAATATATATGCAACTATAATCTATGTTGATTCGCTAATGGATACCAGAACTAGTGATTGAAAATATGTCGATTTCGCATAATACCAAAAAATTGAAAATGAGTATAAACTCTAAAAAAAAAATTATTAAACAAAAGCTGTTATCCAGATACATAAAAGAAACCATAAATACTAATAAAAAAAAGTCTCAAAAGAAACCCTAAAATGCAACTAAATCTCCAAAAAAACGAAAATAAAAAAATTGACCTCATTGAGACTGGTGCCTGTCATCCAGCATGTCATCGCGCTGGACTTTCTCGGCCGCAACATTACAACCCAAACAATGAACAAGATAAACACATGTCGTCGCACTTGTGAAAAATGAACTGAAATTGAAATATATGTACTTTAACAATATTAAAACCTCTTAATTTTGGGCAGATTGTATCATACATGCTAGCAACAGGTGGTGCAGCAGGATTTGGTATAACCATAGAAACAAAGCAATGGTTGTCATCAATATTATTTAAAGACTTGATAAGTTTAGTACCGGAATTTTTCTTGAGGAATAGTTCAGAACCGGAGTTTGCAAAATTCTTATTTGATCAAATTTACGGTAAGTTGTATCGCTTGTTCTTGTAATTGTAGCATATTTCTGCACTTTCATATTATATGTCATTTCTTATTTTGCACTTTCCGATAGAGTTTAAAATTGTCCTAGAAAAAAGGGGCACTTGAAAGTTGAAACTTTGATTTAGTTTGCTAAATATTAATTTGTTTGTTCCCCTGCAGAATGAATATTGAAAGCAAATTAATAATTGTATTGTTCTTTTTAATTTTTAATTTTTTTTTCTGTTGCTATATCTTGTGGTCGAAATTAAATTTTGGAATAAATCATGATAATTTTTTTTGGGTAATTTATTCAATTGATCTATTTTTCACATTCAAAGCGAGTGAAATTTCATTAATTCCTTAATTTTAACACGATCTAATTAATTAAATAAAGTGTCTCAACTTAGGACGACGCAAACACTGAATCCACTCTATGCCTGTCCCTGATCCAGCTCAATTAATGCAGCCAAAATTTAACGGTTATAACTAATATAATTAAGTAGCTACTTACCAAAAAAATATATAATTAAGTAGCTTCAGCCTGCTTCTATTTATCATTATAATTTATACATATTATTTAGTGGTCTAGTCGTACAGTAATAATATTTGCAGCAAAAATAATAATAATAATAATATTTACCAAAAATAAAAAGTCCTAC
>QANX01001020.1:86020-145139 GCA_003254975.1 Ochetophila trinervis | reverse complement strand
GATGTGTTTGTTTGAAAAAAAAAAAAAAAGAAAAAAAAAAGGGAACAAGAGTAGCAGTAGAAAGAAAAAGAAAAGAAAGAAAGAAGAAGAAAAAAATTNTTTTAAAGAGCAATAGTAAAATGCAGTACATTGGAATTTTAGAAATAAGCTTTGCACTTTGGTCCTTACACAACACTACAAATTCAATTCAAAATATTAATTTTAAAAAGATGCTCCATAACTATGTATCCACAATATAATTTTTCAAACATACACATAAAAATTTTAAGTCAACTGGAGTAATAGATACTCATCTAACCATTTTATAAAATAAATTAGATTTCCAAGTGTTTAGAAAAATATTCAATGCTATTGGCTCATATTATAAACTATATTGCTATTAAGAAACAATCTAGTTCCATTAACAATGTAATTTCTCAAAATACTTCAAGCTATTAATTACAAATAATATAATCTCAATCAAGATTCCAAAACATAAATTTTAAAATAAAAATCCATCAACTTCAATTAATCTAAAACGAAAATAAAAATCAAATTATGCTTTCATATACCAACCGCACCTTAATAATATTCAAAATATTAAATATATACTTACACCACGACATACACACATTTATATATATATAGGGATGCTAAAGCATCCTAATTCATGCATATATTGGAGCCTGATAACAGCAAAAAATAAACATATATGTTAGGTAATCAAAGGAAACGGTGCATTTTGTAATAGAATTGAAATGCTTTTTAATTGGGTTAGCAACGGTGCATTTGATATATGTTGATCAATTTTCAATTCGCAGCAAATCAATTTTCAATCAAAACGCAGCACACAGAGCTTGAGATCCAGCAAGCAGCACACACTAGCAAATCGATGGAGTAGGGCACCTCTTTCCCCACAAAAACGGCGACGCCATTGCACCATTTGGGCTGGGCTTCCTTGGCGGCGCTGCAACTGCAGGGCGAAGCCATCTCCTTCTCGAATTCGCATCTTCCTTGACTCCGGGTCACCCTACGTGACAGGACCCGCCCCGGAAATCCCTCTGGATTTCCCAGAGAGGCCCCGCCTGAGGAAGATTCCACCAGAACCCCTCGGGGCAACCGACAGATTCCTCCTCCGAAAGGGGATAATAATCAAATAAACAAGTAAACAATAATGGGACGAATAGTAAATAAGATATGAACGAAGAGTAGATAAAATAAGCACCACAATAAATTAACGAGTCATAATGAATAAATAAGAAACAATGTATGAAGTAGGTGGGAATGACAGAGCCACTAAGAGCGATAGATAAAATATAAGTAATACAAATCCAACATGAACAGAATAAGATCATAGTCTAATACATAAGAAGAAGTAATAAACAGATGCGATAAGCGGATGCGATGCCAATGCGAAATGTCGATGGTAGTCCACGGGAACCTGCAACTAGGACCTAGGGAACGAAGTAAAAATAACAAAACGTGAGATATAAATATCTCCGTGAGTGCTCCTAGATAACTACAAAATACAATTTCAACCGTTAAAACCTTTACACTCAAACCTCACGTCACTCAGTTGAAAGGTTCCCCGTTTTGAAAATCATTTCGCAAAACCCTCGGTTTACCCCAAATCATTAAATCAAATAAAACGGTTTAGGGGCGAAAACGTAATTTAAAACAATTATCGAAATCACGTACCNTTAATTGGAATAGATTGAGTTTGATTATCAGTCTCTGTGGAATCGACCTGAACTTATCGCTACTACGGTAGTGTTTGAATTCAGTAATTAATTTTGGTGTTTACGACACGCATCAGAAGCAGACCCAATATTATATATCAAACATATTTTTCAATAAAAGCAACTTTATGAAGCTATAAAGATAAATAAATACATGGAGTAGAAGCATGATAACAAAGTATATATCCATGTATTGATATATTACATAGCATACACATTTAATATATAAAGAAGAATCAGTGTTATTATATATATAAATAATTCGGCAAATGTAATTCAGAGCCAATTTTTAAGCCCAACAACAAAACATGCAAGATAAAATGAAATCCTCCATAGTCCAACCTTCAATATTACTATATATATAAATTCCCAGTACCTTGTTAGAGTTCCCCCGCTGACTGGTGCAGAGGAAGTCTGTGCTCCCGTATTCACTGCCGATTGCTCCTTCCTTCCGCCGTCAACTGGTGCAGAGGAGGTGACCGAAGTAAGGTCGAGTGGTGGCTGCATTTGGTGGCTACGTTCGGTTTGAGCTTTTCCTCCCACGAAAATGAAGGGCTCGAGCCCTAACATTTGGGGAGATGGAAACGGTGCATCTGATTTGGAAATTAAAAGTCAAAATTGCCGAATTTTGACTGTGCCTTGAAACGGTGCGTTTTTGTCATTTTTTGGAAATTAAAAGCCAAATTTGCAGCTCCCATTTCCATATTTTATTCCGTGAGATCGGTCTCGCTAAGGAACCCGAATTTGAATGCTTTAGTAGGCCTGTATATATATATGTATATATAGGTATATATATGTATATGTATATATATATGTGTGTGTGTATGTATAAGTATATATATCCCTTAACAATACTTATACTTCATATTTTTATTCCGCTTTATGTGTTCTTTGACAGTTTTCATGCAATGTTTCTCCCTCGAAACACATTACCAAAGAAATTTCATTACCAACTGTTTTAAAGAGCAATAGTAAAATGCAGTACATTGGAATTTTAGAAATAAGCTTTGCACTTTGGTCCTTACACAACACTACAAATTCAATTCAAAATATTAATTTTAAAAAGATGCTCCATAACTATGTATCCACAATATAATTTTTCAAACATACACATAAAAATTTTAAGTCAACTGGAGTAATAGATACTCATCTAACCATTTTATAAAATAAATTAGATTTCCAAGTGTTTAGAAAAATATTCAATGCTATTGGCTCATATTATAAACTATATTGCTATTAAGAAACAATCTAGTTCCATTAACAATGTAATTTCTCAAAATACTTCAAGCTATTAATTACAAATAATATAATCTCAATCAAGATTCCAAAACATAAATTTTAAAATAAAAATCCATCAACTTCAATTAATCTAAAACGAAAATAAAAATCAAATTATGCTTTCATATACCAACCGCACCTTAATAATATTCAAAATATTAAATATATACTTACACCACGACATACACACATTTATATATATATAGGGATGCTAAAGCATCCTAATTCATGCATATATTGGAGCCTGATAACAGCAAAAAATAAACATATATGTTAGGTAATCAAAGGAAACGGTGCATTTTGTAATAGAATTGAAATGCTTTTTAATTGGGTTAGCAACGGTGCATTTGATATATGTTGATCAATTTTCAATTCGCAGCAAATCAATTTTCAATCAAAACGCAGCACACAGAGCTTGAGATCCAGCAAGCAGCACACACTAGCAAATCGATGGAGTAGGGCACCTCTTTCCCCACAAAAACGGTGACGCCATTGCACCATTATCTCCTTCTCGAATTCGCATCTTCCTTGACTCCGGGTCACCCTACGTGACAGGACCCGCCCCGGAAATCCCTCCGGATTTCCCAGAGAGGCCCCGCCTGAGGAAGATTCCACCAGAACCCCTCGGGGCAACCGACAGAATCCTCCTCCGAAAGGGGATAATAATCAAATAAACAAGTAAACAATAATGGGACGAATAGTAAATAAGATATGAACGAAAAGTAGATAAAATAAGCACCACAATAAATTAACGAGTCATAATGAATAAATAAGAAACAATGTATGAAGTAGGTGGGAATGACAGAGCCACTAAGAGTGATAGACAAAAATATAAATGATACAAATCCAACATGAACAGAATAAGATCAGAGTCTAATACATAAGAAGAAGTAATAAACAGATGCGATAAGCGGATGCGATGCCGATGCGAAATGCCGATGGTAGTCCACGGGAACCTGCAACTAGGACCTAGGGAACGAAGTAAAAATAACAAAACGTGAGATATAAATATCTCCGTGAGTGCTCCTAGATAACTACAAAATACAATTTCAGCCGTTAAAACCTTTACACTCAAACCTCACGTCACTCAGTTGAAAGGTTCCCCGTTTTGAAAATCATTTCGCAAAACCCTCGGTTTACCCCAAATCATTAAATCAATAAAAACGGTTTAGGGGCGAAAACGTAATTTAAAACAATTATCGAAATCACGTACCAAACACTAAAAACGTAAATGAAATCCATAATAATTAATTGATGGTCAAACACAATTTCATAAACGATCAAGCAAATGGGTCAAAATCTGAAACCAAAGGCCATAGGCCACAATCCATAAAATCAAACCATCAATTTAAAATCAGAAACCAACCAATATAAAACCAAATCGGTATAAACTCAGCAAACAACAATTATAAAACCCAACCAGTATAAATCAGCAATCAATATAAAACCAAATCCGGTATAAAATCCGCAATGAATCAGAACCATCATAAAACCAACCGGTACAAATCAGCAATCAATATAAAACCAAATCCGGTATAAAATCCGCAATGAATCAGAACCATCATAAAACCAACCGGTACAAATCAGCAATCAATATAAAACCAAATCCGGTATAAAATCCGCAATGAATCAGAACCATCATAAAACCAACCGGTACAAATCAGCAATCAATATAAAACCAAATCCGGTATAAAATCCGCAATGAATCAGAACCATCATAAAACCAACCGGTACAAATCAGCAATCAATATAAAACCAAATCCGGTATAAAATCCGCAATGAATCAGAACCATCATAAAACCAACCGGTACAAATCAGCAATCAATATAAAACCAAATCCGGTATAAAATCCGCAATGAATCAGAACCATCATAAAACCAACCGGTACAAATCAGCAATCAATATAAAACCAAATCCGGTATAAAATCCGCAATGAATCAGAACCATCATAAAACCAACCGGTACAAATCAGCAATCAATATAAAACCAAATCCGGTATAAAATCCGCAATGAATCAGAACCATCATAAAACCAACCGGTACCACAGCATATATCGTGCCGTGTGACCCTCAGCGTCCTGACGGCGTCACAGGCGGGGGAGGGGGGCTCAGTCATCACAACGAATCGGCGTCCCAAATCCGTCATGGCAGGATCCTCATCATCTCTCTCTCGACACGTGTCCGCAGCAGAGGATGGCATATATAATAATAATAATAATAATAGTAACGCGCATAGAACTCATATAACTCGGTACATCTCGATACAGTGTGGTACTCCTCAAAATCATTTATAAAATCATCCATGATATCATCAATTTTTCAAATCCTTTATTTTTAAAACCATTTTGCAAATCCTTTTATTTTTAAACAATTTTCCAAAATCTTCTATTTAACAGAATTTATGAAAAGCAACAATTATATCGAATATTAAAAATTTGCCCCAAAATTTTCTTAAATTTCACAAAGTCACAATTTTTCTTTAAAATCACCAAATTTCCACAATATCGTAAAATCTCCAAAACATTTCAAATTCGCTAAACAACCAATTAAAACACAAATTTCATAAATATTCCAATAAATATGAAATCTATCAAATCATAAAATCAACTCATGCGAATATTTAAATCATCATAAAACATATTTAATAATCTTAATTTAAATGCAAAAAAAAATTTAATCAAAACAAATTAATATAAATGAAATCGAATATAGCATATATTCCCAAATGATTTAGAAAATAAATGCACTCACAGGTCTGAAGCGTGCTCCTGCTGGATCTCCGGTCCAGCCCTCGATCGCGTACGAGCACCTAAAAAGAATTTACCGAAAATAACTTTTTTTAAAAAAAACTGAAAAATTAACAAAAGGCTCGTAGAATCCTCTAAGCCTCCAAATACAAGATTAAAACACTAAATACTAAGATTTCCCAATATTTTCAGTAATTACGAAAATATCCCAATATTTTCGAAAATTACAAAAATACCCTTAATCGGCAAAAATCCCTAAATTCAATAGATTTTTCTGTTTCAAGTCCGATTTCAACAAACTTTATACCAAAACGAAATTGAAGATGCAAGGAACGAGAAACTACCTTCAATTTCAAGATTCGTTGTAGCAATTGATCGGAATCGATCCCGGAAGATCGGACCTCAACCGGAATTGGGCGTTTCTGAATCCGACCGAAATTGAGTCAAATTGACTGGACAGCAAGCTTGCCCACGACCCCCGGAACGCGTTGGGACGGGAGGTGAGCAACCACTCGCCGGTGGTGGAGCAAAACGGCGGCGACGCGTGAGGCTCGGTCACAGCGGCGCGTGGGCGGCGCGTGGGGCGCGTGTGGTGGTCGTCGGAGCTTGGGAAAGTGCAGATCTGGTCGCCGGCGTGTTTTGAAGCTCGTGGTGGTGGCTGTGTCGTCCCACTCGCCGGCGATCGGAGTAGATCTAGCCGGAAAGGTGACTGCCTCGGGGTGGTTTTTCCGAGACTTTGCGGCGGTTTTCCGGCGTGATACGGCGGTTTCCGGCATCAAACTCGGTACTAAAATGTAGATCGTCGCACCAGCTTTCCAACGGTACCAAGCACGCTCCCTAACTCCACCGGAACAGTGAGATATGGCCGGCCAAAGGTGGTGTCGTAACAGTGCACGGTTGCACAGTTTGCACGAGCCCTCGGTCTCGCTGCAATTTTCGGCGATCTGGGTCGTTTCACGGTGAACCACCGGTGGGGAAAGGAAGAGGAGGTTGCTGGCTTCGATTTCCGGGTGGTGGTCGGCCAAGTCCGGCCACCGTATGGCGACTACCGGCGTGCGAAAAAGGCTCGGCGAAGGGGGAGGGGAAGCGGCGAGGGGATCGGTCCGTGCGTGGGAAAATTCCAGATTTCTTAAAGATGCAGACAGGGGCAAAACGGTCATTTCTCACCCATAAATATCAGTTTTTGCCAAATTACCAAAATGCCCTTCACACTAAAACGACCATAACTTCTCGGTCTTAGCTCCGAATCGAGCATGCTGCTAGTCTACGAACTCGTATCGACTAGCTCTACGCAACGGTACCAAAGCCAAAGCTAAAATATAACCACACAAAAAGTCAACTCCAAGCCCACTCAAGGTCAAACTGGTCAAACTTGAAAATTTTATTATTTTTTTCGAAACGAGATGTTACACTACGGGCTTCTTCTGCACCAGTCGGCAGCTCTACACCAGTCAGGCTGCTTCAGCTCCGTCGCTTCCCATTTGTGTATGACACCTGTCCTAGTTACTAAAAATCAACACCATTCTAAGAACCTTTTGCATCAGGGTCTACATCCAAGTCCACAATGAAAAAAATAAAAAATAAAAAGAAAAAAAGAAAAAAAAAATACAATTCCAAGAAAACCCACCATTAATTATTGTTACTTTCTCATTGGTTACCAAAGCCAGCGCAATTGAATTGTTCCACCTAGCAAGTGGCTTCTATTGGATTAATTAGTAAATAGAAAACCCAGGGGCGTCAATATTGGTGCATTAGATTCCTTGGTAAACATAAATATTCCGTCAAAATCTAATTAGGTTGATGGCAGATCCAAATTTAATTGAAATTTTAATCCTGAATTTAACTATTAAAATTAAGTAAAAACTAGTAGAGAGAGAGAAATTAATGATTAATTTTCAAAAATGTGAATTGTAATGGTAATTATGACAAATTTAAAAGATATAAATGAAATTTTCCCACTCCAAAGATGGCCTAGTTTTGGCTTTTTCTGGAGATGCAGAAAAGAGAGGGAGAGAAAAGAGAAGAGAGAGAGAGAGAGACCAATTCACAAGTTTGACTAGCCTCGATATTTGAGAAAGAAAATTTGGGACAAGGGGCAATGCCGCAATGGCATCACAGCCCCACTTCCACAATTTACTCTCTTCCTTTTTATTTTTATTTTTTAACGAGTGTTGGTCCCAAGGCAAAGGCAAAAAATACCTCTCAACTTGTATTTTATTATTGTCTCTCTGTGCCTTCTACTTTATTCCCCACACTCCTATACTCCAAATATCACTTTTCCACCTCCTCCTCAACTTTCCACTTTCCAGTTTACATAGTCAATAGTCACTCTCATCTTGGTGTAGAGGAAGCCCGTGGGGTGACCCGGAGTCGAGGAAGACGTGAATTCAAGAAGAAGGTGCCTTCACCTTGCTGTTACAGCGGCGCTGAGGAAGCCCAGCTTGACAGGTGCAGCGGCGCTGCCATTTTCATGGGGAAATAGGTGCCTGGCTTCACCGATTTGCTGGTGTGTACTACTTGCTAGGTCTCAAGCTTCACCGATTTGCTGGTGTGTGCTGCATTTTGACTGAAAATTGATTTGCTGCGAATTAAATCAATAGATGTCAAACGCACCGTTTGCTAACCCAATTAATAAGCAAAACGTCAAAATTTCAATTCTATTCCAAAACAGACCGTTTCTTTTGATTATCTAACATATGTTTATTTTTTGCTGTTATCGAACTCCAATATATGTACGAATTCGAGTGCTTTAGCACCTATATATAGTCATAAATATTACATTTTTCATAGATAATTCAAATCTAAAAACCACAATTATTTACAATTCATGAAATTGAACATTAAATTAGCTACTAATAGTCATTAGAAATTTAATTGCATAAAAAACTATCATAAAAATTGTTCAATAATATTTTAAATTTTAACAAATAACACAAATCTAACTCAAAATTAATCAATTTCTAAATACTCAACAATAATATGCAAATTATATATCAAAATGAAACTTAAAGAATGTATAGCACATGGTCAACTCACCTTACTCAATTGTTGCAGGTGGTAGAAAAACAGTCATAAACTCATGGTGCAAAATGGATTTCTTCATACCCTTCAAACGAGAAAGAATTAAATCAAAATGTTGGTTCAAAATGGATTTCTTCATACCCTTCAAACGAGAAAGAATTAAGTCAAAATGATGTTGAAATTGAGTTCTTAGAGTCCAAATTAAGGGAAAAGTAGGTGATCCACTGCAGGAATCTCACCAAAAATTAGCGATCAAAAAGAAGGAAACTTACTGAATTTTTTCTATTTTATGGCAATTCAGGCAGATCCACAGGCTATCACCAATATGGTCAGGTAGAGGAGTTTGCCGGCTTTGAATTTTGAACGGTTGCTGATCAAATCAGGTCAAAAATTGGTTGTTGCTGGCCAAACAAGATGAGGCACAATAATAAAGTCGCGCGAGAGAGAGAAAACTATGCAGAGAGCGAATTGGNGGGGGGGGGGGGGGGGGTTAAGTATGTTGCATGAAGGTAGTAGATGATGGATTTTATCAGTTTCAACAATTAAATAACAAGCTTTTCAAAATTACCAAAAATCTCATCACACTGTTTTAATTATAATTTTACGGTCTTAGCTCTGAACGGGATTGTTACATAATCAATTTAGTTGCTCTTTGAGTTCTTTAATTTTTGTACAAGCCTGGTTATTGAGTTTTATTTTCATATTTTTTTTATATTAATTTATAATATATTTTGAAGGTGGAGATTAAATTTGCGGCGATAATATATTATTACATATTTTCTATGAAAAATATATAAATATAATTTTAGATAATAGGTATATACATTTGCTATAGTTGATTTGCACAGGTTCCTTATGTCACATTGTGGAAAGGAGAAAAAAAAATTGCAAATACTATACATCTCACCAAATATGCAGGGACATAAAAGATACGTTATAAAGTGTCCATTGAATATGTATTATGGTCATTCATCAAAAAATAAAGAATAGGTATTAAGGTCTATAACTTACTTCATGGTTTATAACGTATTTTATCCTATCTTTTTTCAAATAAAATAAAGTTGCATTTGGAACACAGGATTTGATTGAATATAACTTGTAGGATTTGATCAAATTTGATATAGCAGGATTGGATTTGTGAAATCGTGTCATATGTTTGATGCAATATCGAATTAGATGACATGATTTGATATCCTGTATTTGGTGCAGTTTCGGATTAGATGACATAATATGATATCCTATGTTTGGTGCAAGCTCGTATTGGATTATATTTTAATTTCATAAAATATTTTATATTTTATAAAATATAATTTTAATTATTAATTTAAATAAACATGATATATAAAATATATTGTAATATAATTCTAATAATAAATTTAATAACACATAATATTATGTCATTCCAAAAATATTATATAATTTAATACAAATATGTCGTAATCGTTTATAACAAACATAAAAGCTACTAAAATTAAAAATAAGAATTAACCTAATACACATGTGCTAATATATTCATAATAATTACTCCAATTGTGCAACCGACAATTAAACCAATGAAAATAAACATTTATTTATGTTTTGATAATTAGTTGCATTGTGATTAACTTCTATTTCGACTGTAGATCATTTGTTATTATTTTTAATGTGCGTTCAATGTATGAAACATAAATTATTTTTGCTTCATTTATTGAATGATATGATTTGTATGAGTTGCCTTTTAATCCATAAAATTGTTTTTGACATTCTACACATGAGTTATAAATCTCTGGTTGTCTTTCTCTAAACACAACATATACTTTTTATATGCCATTACAAGTATTTATATATACAAAATATGTTAGTGCAATTTCTACAATATAAATAACAAAAATATTGGACACATTATAAAATAAATAACCATAACAACATTATCATTAATATTGTTCATATCCATATAAATAACATAAACTAAACATTTCATACAACTAATGCTCACATAAATAAAAATGAACATTACATACAAGTAATGCTTATGATAACATAAACGCATATGAGCATCAAACATCGAGATAATATTTCAAAATAATTAGACAAAGTTTTTTCAAAGTCATGCGCATATCAACCTCCATCAACCAATAGATGAAACTCCAATCAACTCATAAATGAACTCAACTTTTTCTTCATCATCATCTAATCCATTAAACACCTTAAACTTGTGTGGCTTTTCACTAAAAATATTTATGGCCTTAATTATAACACCAAATGCCAGCCCCAACCTCCCAAGTTCAGCACGCATAACTTGTTGCATTTCTCCATCAACCAATAAATAAACCTCCTAAACGTTTAAATCTATTTCCAATGATTCGGTTCTTTACATGATGAGCAAGTATGTGTAAAAACATACACATTTATTCATATATACTAACTACACTATCTTTTTTAAGATGTCCATCCGCACGTAGTAATTCACATAGCAAATTAAATGTGTTCCTATCTATTCTAAATTGATTGACACATTCAATGTTACTATGACCTATAATACTATCCAAAACACTTAAATGAGTTTCATACCTAGTGAATGTACAATTCTTAAGCACATACTTTTCAAAATGTCTATGCGCCAAATCATAGACCATCATTACATGCACCAAACAAATAATTATCCTTTCAAAAGGCATATTCTTTGCAATCAAGTACAATATAATCTTTATTTCCTCATCCAATTTTGAAATGAAAAGAAAAAAAAAAACATAATAATGAGATTATGAAGAAGAAATAATTGTTTTTCAACAAAAAAATGCGCAATACTTTTTGGGACCAACAATTAAAAAAGACACAAATTTAAACAAAGCTTAATTTAAAATATTCATTTATGGATGCATTCAGCACTAACATGCCTTAAGATCAACTAAAACCAAAAATTATGTGAAAATGACTTAAATACTAACTCTATGTATATAATAATTAGAATGAGTCAACTTCATGCACTCTTCAAGCAACAGAATCTCACACTGCATCACATTGAATCTTGAAAATCAATTTTTCAAGATAGCATGAACATGAATTTAAAATGCATCATAATAGAATGAAACAACATTGCACCTACAGTCTAACAAGGTAGAGCTACCAATCTAACTGCAATGTGAGAAAATGAAGACCACTTAATAACAATTAAGTCCTATCACCCATTTATACTCAAGTAGAGGACCATTCATTATAGAAAATATGTACTATTTTAGAATCTTAAAGACACTTTATGAAAACAAAACAATAAAATTTCATACGTTACTAAAATTGTAAGTGTATATTTACAAGGATAACATGAATTATAGCCTTTCTAGAAGCCTTGTGAATAAAACAAGGCAACAATTAGTGCTTTAATTTTTCGTTGGACTCTCATATGATAAATAATTTATTTTGCACCTCCAATTACCATTCTTAAGCAACTTTATTCTGAATTTCCTTGGAAGTACAAGAAGCATATTGGGACAGAGACTATCACTACACATGTAATCAAGAATTAAGAATATTCAACACAAAGACTATCACCACACATGTATATCTTAAAATTTTTGCCAATATCCAATCATATAAACAAAAAAAAAAACTAATTACAGAAAATCAAATGACAACAATAGTAATGTATCAAATAAAACTTTTGTCAATACCCGATCTGGTATTTCGAAAATCAAATTAGTAATGTTTCAAATGCACACCTACCAACCATCGAATATTGGATAAGCTTCTAATTTCTTTTATTTTAAACGAATTTCCTTTAACTAGTTGATTAAATACCTTGTATTTAAAGAACAAATTCATAGCCCAACACACACATCAAAATTCCACTCACAAACATTCAAACCCACCATCATAGCTTGCTAACATATCGAATTAGATTAAACGCATTAATACAAATTGTGAAACATGCTGCGTTGATGAAAGAGAAGAGATGAACAATTATGGAAAAAAATAATAGATCGCGTTCGAAGAACAATTATGGAAGGAAAATGAAAATAAAATAGAAACCTAATGCGTTGATGAAAAAGAAAATATGAAAAAGGTATTATTCTCTCTAGTAAAAAGAAGGCGGTCAGAAGATGAGGTGATTTTGTTGGTGCGCAGAAAAGCAATTGTAGCTCAACTCTAAAAGGAAATGAAAAAAGCAATTAGTGTTAGGACCCAAGAAAAAAACTAAAGTAGCAGTAGAAGAAAACGGAAACAAAGAGAAAGAGAAAAAAGTGGAAGATGATAAGTACCTGAGCATGAAGATCTACGCTTGACACTGTGAAGTCGTTTTTACAAAAGAAAAAGTGTGAGCGATCAAAGAGGGAGGGATTCTAATTCTAATTCTTCAAAATTAAAGGTACTAAACACCAGATAAGAGAGTCAGTGAGATATAAAAATTCAATCTCTTTCCATATCTAGTATCTCAAACACTGCCTAAATGTTTTTCATATTAACAATGAAATAAGATTGACAGGCGAATTAAAATTTAAATGCTATGATTGATTACTATTTATATATATTTTTAGATTGTTTTCCTAAGTTCGAATTCGTTATTTTGAATATCAAACAAATATATAGTTAAATTCTACCAAATGTTTCAATTGAATTACAAGATTTCTATATATGTTACATTGAAAAAAGAAACGGTTAAAAAACTTTAATGATTGTAAAATTATCTTATAGTTTTTATGGTGATTATTTATTTTCCACGACGTGCAACAAATATGAACATGGCAAAAGTGGATATATTTCAGTCTCAATGGTTTATTGGTTTGATGTTGTAAGTTTGTAACATGCTATAAATTTGGTTTTTTGTGTGATCTTATATTGTGTTCAATCGCAATCAAATTGTATATTTTTTTGATGAATAAATCAAATTGTATGTCACATCACGTAGAAATGCCTCAAATATAATAATTGCAATATATATATATATATATATATATATTATTATATGCAAGGCATTTGTGTTCCATTTTTAATCATAGTTAATTTGTCTCTGGCATTTCGTCATGTATGTCACTTTGATTTAAATCTCCGTGTCATCACGTGGTCCACTTTATCTAACTTGTTATTTTGTTTTCGTCCTCGAAATAGTGCAATTAAATTGTTCTACATAGATATATTATTAATTTTAAATGCATGTTTTTATGTTTAAAAAAGTTACAAATTATTTCTCAATTTTTTTATAAATATTTTCTTTTTCATACACAAATTTGTTCCTTCCAGAATCATCACTTATTATTTTAGAAAATATTTCAAATTCCTCTGTTTGACGTTAATATGAATAATTGTTTTAGTTTTAAAAATGTCAAAAGTAACTTTTACAATTAATTTCTCTCTAAACGTTCCATTATCTTTCATACGTGTCAATACAAAAAATTCATTATACTTTTATGTTGGTTAATAATAATAATAATATGAAAAAGAAAAAGAGAAGGAGAAAAATTGCACATCTAAAATTTTGTTAGAACATTTTTAATGATATTTTTTATTTTAGAAAGCATAATTTTTTAAATAAAAAATATTTTTAAAATTTTAATAAAATAGAAAGTGAAATATTTTATTCAATTTTAATAATATTTTTTATTATTATTTTTTATTTTTTTTATTTTTTAATAAATAATTAATTTAATTTTTTCTCTCTTTTGAATATTATAGAACAAATCTAATAAATCAAAATATTTTGTTAAATAAAATTATTATGTGCATTGAAAATTATAGATACAATAAATATGTGCATTTAAATTTTTATATGAAAAGTAAATTTAGCTTTCTACATTTGGAAAGATAAATCTCAATATGTATTTTAACTTTTCCATTTGAAGAGCCCATTGGAATTGTTAAATTGAAAATTACTCTTTAAAATAAAGAAATTAATACTTTTAAAGAGTTCATTGGAGATGCTTTTAGCTTGGCAACTCTCACAGTTAAACAATAATTTTTCTTTTTCAAATCTTTTACAACCATACTTTAAAATGTACTATTGTTTGAGCCATGCAAAATTGTTAGTTTTACGATGATTGTTAAGCCAAATATTGAGAAAAATAATTTTTGTTGGACCAATGGAGATTTGGTGAATAATTTTTAGTTATCCTAGAGATATTGGAACGATGAAAATGTGTGGAAGAATTTAAATTGAGATAGAAGTCTAATTGTATTAAATTTATTTTTATAGATTCATTATATTCATATAAAAATTTTATTTTATTTCTATTGTTATTCAGAATTATTAGAAGCTATATAAAAGGGACCATAATTTGAATTTTAGGCTCTATACACACATATATTCAACTACAAAAACAAACAAACATATTTTTCAATAGATATCAATTTCTAGAATTTTTTAAACTTTTTAAATTTTTATTTTGTTTAATATTTTTATTATTATTCTATTCGGATTTTATTTATAAAATTATTTAAATTGTTAAAGTAATAAAATAATTTATTAAAAATTAAATCTTTATTTTTAAGTATGCATTTAGACTTTTAAAAATTAATTTTTGATTCGCACATTAATTTTATTATTATTTTTCTTTTTAAAATTTTTAAAATTAAATTTTGTTTTGTGAAATTTTTAAAATTTAAAGTGGTATGCTTATCAACTCTTAAAAATTGATTGTTGATCTAAAATTGTGAACAGTTGTTAACAGTTGTTCTGTGGTTGTATTTTGTTTTGAGCTAAAAACGCCAGCATCTAGCAAATTTTGAGATTTTGCCGCACTCTTTCGCTGAAATTTCTCCAAAACCCAGCCTCCAATCGCCGAAAAATTAGTACCGCAGTAGGTTTCTTTTTTCGTTCTCTACAAGACCCACCCACTTTTTTTTTGCATGTGAAATTTTAACAAGTATTAATATTATAATTATATCAAAAGGAAGACCTCATATCAAGTACAGTGGAGTTACTAGTTTACCCTTTTATCCGTCAAACGAGGGTACAACACTAACAATATAGGATTCACCAAAAATTTTTTTTTTTTCTAAAACTCGTTATCTATTTGATATTGTTTTTCCTCAAATATCTATTTTTTTTTGGTAAATTCTTCAAATATTTATTTGATATTTAAGGAAATTTCGAAAGATATTTATAATGTTGACCCTATATGCAATTGAAATTAGTCATTAAGTTTTTTTTTTTTTTTTTAACTTATGTGGTGATAGACTTCTTGATTATATTAGAACATTTTTAATGTTAATTGTTACAATTAATATGCCACATAAATATATATAGAGATTATTTTAAAAAAATGATCTCTAATGAAAATATCTATAATGAATATCAAGCTGACGTAGTTTTGATAGTGTCAAAGCGAATGTCTATTTTTGAAAGCTCTGTCAGATATTGTCAAATTTTTTAAAAAATAATTTTTTTTTAAATTTAATTTGTTTAAAAACAAAAAATATTTAATAAAATATATAATTAATTAATAACTATAAATAATTTTTATATACATTATTATTAGAGAATAATTTTTAAATTAATTATACATTTATGCTACATAAATTTAAATAATATCTATTTTTTTACCACATATACACTATACACCTTCGTTACACTCCAGTTTGCTTTTGCACACGAGTTATATTAGTTGAAATTAATAAAATAATTTAGTGACTCAAATATTACTCGTATAATTATGTTAATAAAATTATAAGAAAAAAGAAAATGCGTCGATAAAATTTACATTGAGATTAGTTGTCAAAGTGAAAAGACAAATGTAATAGAATGATGGGACAAATTTGTTGGTCTCTTGGGGCTGAGTTGGCCAATAAGGTTCATCACCCAGTGGATCTAGATAGCTACCGGCTACGGAAGCTTCCACCTAGAGCTAGCTGGCTTTTTTGTTATATACCAAAGTTTGCCTTACAAGCAAGTCTTTGAGAACGGCGTCAAGGAAAAAGAAAGTTTTATTTTTTTATTGTAACACTGCATTTATAAATACGAAGAATATCTAAAATAATAATAATAATAATGCTATTTAAATTATCAATTATTATTATTTTATTAATTAATATGTTAGATAAAGATAAATAAATTAAAAAATATATATAATAAAATATAGATCAAATAGAATAATAATACATATATAATTAATAAATTATGAGTTATTTTTTCCATTTTTTCTAAAAAAACATATGCATGTAAAAGTTATTTTACGGTGTTTGATATATATTATAATGAAAATATTTCATTTATTGTTTCAAATGACTGAAATTGTGTTCATTATACAGTGAAAATAATAGAAAATTGTAAATGTAACTTTTATAATTATGGAAGATGATGATTTTTTAATAACTAATAAGCCAAATGCCATGATATATATATATACATATATATTAATATGTATTTTATTTTATTGAGCTGAAAAGATTCAAATTTAGATATTGTCCAAAAAAATATTGAAATATAAAAATTTATAATCTAAAATGGAAGGAGGCGTGCTTTGAACCCAAAATTTTATCAACTAGGTTTACTTGATTTTATCTACAAATATAATTATATTTTTAAAAATATATAAACCTTTAAAAATATATGTAAATATTTTTAAGTTCGAGCAAATAAAATATATATATATTTTTTTATTACTGCCATTTACTCCATATCAATATTTTTATTATCAGTTTTTTAAATAGTAATAAAAATCACTTATATTTTATTACTTCATTATCTATTTTTGGGAATGGGCATGAATCGAATTCAAGCCTATCGCATCGGGGTGTAAGTGTAATGGACATTACCACCACAGCAACCTCATTCATCATTCATAAAGTATAACAAAATTGACCACCTATATATATTTTTTATTTGATGAATAAATTGACCACCTATATTTGTATAAATAACATGTAGACAATTTATATTTTAAGTTTGAACCGTATGTAAAATATCTAAAAGAAATTATCCTAATTTTTTTTTAAGTTTTATTATAGTAAAAATAATAATTCAAAGATTACTATAAATTGAAATAAAAGAGGATTACTTCAATTGGTTTATAACATCTTCAATAGAGAAAAAAATTACATATAACTGTTGTTTAAATAATGTGCTGCAAAAAATATTTATAAACTGTTTTGTAATAAATTTTTTTATAGAGTTGCAAATTTTATTTTTATTTTGTTGTATAATTATATTAAATAAATAGGCAGATGAAAAAAAGAAGGAAAAGAAAAAAGACTAGCATGGCCAGTTTTCTTAGATACAATAATGGCGATGGTAGATTTCTAAATACAGATAGGGATGGTACTTGAGAATTTGGGTATTGTTTGGCAACTTTGACTTGGAATATCCAGTTTTGGAGAAAAAGGACCCAACACTTATCCTATCCAGCACAAATCACAAAGCCGTCTTTGGTTGGACTAAAACTCCATCCCATGAAAAAACATTTATCAGGTCTTTCACGGTGGCTTTTAAGTAGGACTCATAAATTTGTATATGCGTATAAATTTGTTATGGTATGAATTTATATATTTTAATATAAAAATTTAATTGATTGAGTTTTTTTGTTTTGTTAAATAATTGATTGAGATTGAATGATTAAATTTTGATATAAATGTAATATGATATTATATAAATATGTTACAATATGGCATAAATATAAAATTTAATTTAATATGACACCATTTATACGTATTTTTTTTAAATTTAAATTTATTTATTTCAATATAAAAATTTAACATATTCAATTTAAATAAATAAATTTTAATACCAAATACAATATAATATGATAAAATAAAATATGTTTTGAACATGACATTCCATTACAAGCTGGACCCCGAATAGAAATTAGTCAACATCTAGTTCAAATATATATTCCATAAATGTGTGAGCGAAAAAAGAAATAAACAAAAGGAAAAATTATAGATATATTCCATAAATGGATGAGCGTATTCGAGTTTCCAAACAGAGGATCCTAATTCGAATGCTAATTGCTAAACACGCCAAGCCTTCAAAATCAAAATGCCAGTGAATGCCACCAAAGCCTCTCTCAGTAGGCACGTGCCCTTCTTCAGATAAAAATAAAGAGAAAATAAAAAGTAATAAAGTATAACAAAAAGGCCAAAGTGATTACGTTTATTTTTCTTTATTGTACAAAGAAAAGAATTATAAATTTTGTTTTAGTAATTTAGGAATTAATTGCTATATAATTTTATTTTATTTCCTAGCCAACTACCCTTGTAATCATTAAAAATGGAAATTTATGCTATGGGATTCAAACATTTTATTAATGATTATTATTGATTTTAATTATTTTAACAATATAAACTCATCAAATATAATTTATATATATATATATGTATGTGTTTGTGAGATTTACTATATATTTGATTAAGTGTTATATATATATATATATGTATGTTTGATTAGTTAGATATTTTGGAACGCAAGGAAACTTGTAGAATGGTGAATATATAATTACCTCAATAATTCGAGCTACATAATGCTTATAGGATCACATTAAAATAGAATGGAACTTCATAAACAATTATTAATTAGGTCGATTGACAATGATTAATTTATTGGCCTTTCATCCCAATGAATCTTACTTATTGAATAATATTTTTTTCTCAAATTGAAGTAATTAAATCTTAGTTTTTTTAAGAACAATCGTACATAAATATTTAAATATAAGAGGGAATTTTAATGTCAATGATATAATGATACCTTGAAAAAGATACAATAAAATAATATTCTAAATAACTTATAAGAACTGTTCAAAAAAAAAAAAAAAAAGAAGTGAAACAAGTACTTTAATTAAAGATCAAAAGAAAATAATTAACTTTCAATTAAAAAATTCAAACAAATATTTTTTTATTTAAAATGTAACAATATAAATTTCTTACATTTTGTTTAACAAAAATTAACACACACTTATGCAGATCAAATGGGTGTTTTGAGGGAATTAAAAATAGCAAAAAAAAAGCAAAAAAGGAAAGAATTAGAGGTTAATGAAAATGATCTATTTTTAAGGGGACATTCAAGAAAAAACGCAGAAATGTGATATGGGATTGGAATTTTATTTGAAAGCAAATTATTTTCTTCTTCAAAACCCAAATCAATTTTCAAAAAGCGTACGCATTACAATTTACATACAATACAAACTCACATCTTCTTCGTCCCTTTAAGAACCACGTGCATCACCCCCTCCACCTCCATTTTTTCTCTCTCTTCCTCGGCTCGAATCAAATATTCAATACAATACAATACAAACGCTTTCTTCTTCTCTCGCTCTTTTTTTTTTTGGTTTCTGTACAATCTGAAAAATCCATAGGTAAGGAGAGAGAAGCAAGAAAAAGAGCTCCATGTGAGCGATCCAAATGCACCCATATAACCGGCTACCGAGTAGCGGTCACAGCACCCCGTCGCCACCTCAGTCACCGCTCCGGTCCCCCCGGTTACGCCACAGCCGGTCCAAGGCCGGACGGTTTAACACGCCGGGCCCAACCCTTTTGCAGCGACTCAACTGGAGCATCCTCTCCGTACTCATCCACCGCCAGGGCGTTTTTCTGTTTGCTCCTCTCCTTTACCTCTCCGGCATGTTTCTTTACATGGGTTCTGTCTCATTCGATGTTGTTCCGCTGATTAACCATCGTCCCGCGCCGGGTTCTGTTTACCGGAGTCCTCAGCTTTATGCCAAGCTCCGACACGAGATGGATTCTGATAACTCCTCCGCCGATGCGGTTTGTGTTCCGTTTCTTATTTTGAATTTGATGATTTTTTTGGATGTGGGTGTGATACAGTTTGATGAATTAGTGAGAATGATAAACGTGTGTGATTTGCTTTCTTGGGTTTTCTTTTTCTTTTAGTGAATTACTGAATTTTGATGAATGTTTTTAGGAATTTGTATCTGGGAATGATAGGTTGTTTGGTTTTGCTGTTAGAGATCTTCTGGGTTTTTCGCGTATTAGATGTATTTTTATCTATTGGACCAATTCCCGTATGGCTTGATTTGCTATGGAATTTTTTTTTCCTCTTGCATTCTATGGTTCTTGGCAACGGCATTGTAACTTTTGAATCTTTCCCAGTTTTCTTTTGTTCGTTTTAGTTTTTGGAATTAAAGTAAACAAAAGAATCATGCTAAAGAGGGAAAGAATTAATTTTCTTTCATTCCCGTTTACTTGGAGTTCCAGCCTTCTCCAGCGCTTTTCGAGATTTAGATTAAAAATAGAAGGGAAGAAGCTGAAGAAAGGAATGATTTTGAAGAATCTTCTTCCCTTTACAATCACTCCTCATGTCCAGATGCATGTTCGGAAAGAAATTTAGTAATATTTTATTAAACTAAGAAAGAAAATATTGTCAAGGTACTTTTTTTGCTTCACTTGAAATTGTTAATGTGGGTAATGGGTATTAACATTTGAATCTGAATAGGAAGGTAGAGCTACTAATATTATTTGATATTAAAACAAAACAAAACGGTTGCATATATTCTGGAAATTTTCTAGTGTCATCTCCCTATTAATATCCGTTCCAATGTATTCCATTTGGTATGCAATCTGAACTTTTAATGCCATTTCATGAGCTTAACCATAGGTTTATACAAGTCCTCACAACTTCACACCCAAAATTTATGTAGCTTAGAAAGGTGATCAGATGAATAAAATGGAGTGTCTTCAGAAGAAGTACAAAGAAATTAAAGGAATGTCTAGGACTCAAGTTAAAGGATAGAGAAAAGTACCTGATATTCTAAGGGAAGCATGATCCAAAGCCAAGAAGAAGGTGCCAACTTTTGATTTATGTAGACTTAGTTCCATGATTCACCCTGGAAGTGGGTGGGGAAAAGGGCTTTTCCTTATGGAGGTCGAATGCTGCTTCAGAAAAGTACCTCCATATTTGGCAACTTTCAGTTGAAAAATAAGAAGGAAAATCTTAGCATTACAAATTTGGGGTCATGTGTAAAGTTTTTATGTTAATTACTTTATTTGTTAGATGCTTGGTACTCTTAGGCATCTGCTTCTTGTTTACAGGCTCCTCTTTCGTTTCCACGATGAGTTGGATTGCACTGCTTTTGCATTGTCTAGTTGTTTGTATTGGTGCTGACATGTGTCGTGATTCATTTTATTGTAGGAGAAGTTGCATAATTGGGGCTTTTCAACATCAAAATTGAAAGTTGAGAATAATTTATTATGTTAACGTTGTTGTATGGCTTAGTCTTTTACAAAAGTGCATGGAGTCTTTCTTTGGCTTGTTGCTAGGCTATTCTTAGAGGTCCTGTGACCCATTGTTGTAGTTCTGATCTCGATTATTATTTTCTTTAATTACTACTTAGTATTGATGTAATCTATCAAATTCACTGCAGATATCAACCATATGGAGACACTCTTATAAAGGTGGGGAGTGGAGACCATGTACAAACAGGTCCACTGGAGGTACGAGTTCTGTCCATGATTTCTTGTGTGGAAAATTCATGCTGGTATTTCTTTTTCTTTTATGTTTATTTGGTTTCATTTTCTTACTGCATGACAAGTCAAACACTTTTAGTTTGGCTAAGTAGTAATTAAGATTGACCCTCTCATTTGAGTTGCCGCATTACTACCAGACCCATTATTACCCCTACTGCACAATGTTGTGGCATAATATTTGCCATCTCCAGATTCTCCACTCACCGTTAGATTTTTGGTTGGCAACACCTTTAGCTACTGTAGGACCAAATAATAAGTTAGATTTCCATCTCCATATATCATTTCCTTTATTGCCATTAAAGCTAGAAGCTCTTCTTCTGGTTCCATTATCGCTTTGACCTCTTCCATTGGCTCCTGAGGCATCTAGTGGGACTAACCATGTGCCAACATGACATTTTGCTACATTTGTGGAAACTGGTCATTATTATTTTCTCTGTAATAAGTAGTAGTTTGTCAGGGTACATTGGTACTTGTACATATTACTAATATAAAAGTCTTCTACTTCATAATACACATTGATTTTTGGTATGTAGCAATTAACGTTAGCTGATGTTTGTCTGCTTGGTTCAACTAATCCTTCCAAGTACATATTCTATCTTGCATGCTAATATTTTTTGCTTACTTCCCAAACTTTGTTACATGCCTATATGACCTAAGCTATCATCAAATGGCTGTCTATAATGTATCTATTTTCTTCATTCTTCCCCCTTCTAAATAATTCCATTTCCTGATTGTGTCCTGTATTTGTTGATCGTACACCCTTGTTTTAATATTAAATTCCCAGGGTATGGTCTCTTAAATTGCAACATGTGATTTGTTATTATTATCAGTTTATAAGTAGTTGATTTATTTATTATTATAGGCTTACCTGATTCAAATGGTTACATATACGTTGAGGCAAATGGTGGCTTAAATCAGCAGAGGACTTCGGTTAGTCTTACATACTTCTTGTCAATTGTTTTCTTGCATGTGTACGCTTTGCCTGTTTCTATCTTCCAGAATTTATCTTCATACAATGTTTTGTGTTGACTCTTCTATACATTGTTGTTTTTGATGCTTTGTAGATTTGTAATGCAGTTTCAGTGGCGGGCTATCTTAATGCGACCCTTGTTATTCCCAACTTTCATTTTCATAGCATCTGGAGAGATCCTAGGTTTGTCAGTGCTTATTTTATGTATTCATTATTTTGTGGGAAAAGGAGGATAAATTCTTAAGTTACAAACCTGCTGAGTTCAAATTTATTTATTTATTTATTATTATTTTATTATCATTTTTAATTGTATGTGTTCCCAACAATTTTATTTATTTTTTCTCGGAGATTTTAGTTGATAAGTAATATTTTACTTTATATTGTTTCTGTTCTGTGACAAATAATGTAGCATGTAAGAAAACAGAGTATTGTCATTTGGTCAAGAAATGTCCTATGAGCAATCAAAAGACATGTTAATTATGGTGAATGGTGCTTTCTAGTTTTACAGACACACCTAAGTTGCTCATATGCTGGTGCCTCTTTGATTCAGTCTATACAATAATAAGATTTTAAGTGTTTTGTATATCAGTTTTCAGGAGAAGCTTCATGCAATTTGCTCTGTGGGTCTGATAGCATTTGATTGCTATTAGATATGCTGTGAAATATGTGGTTGACCATAGTTTTTACTGTCTTCTTGATAATGGTATAGAGGCAATAGGTTAACAGGCTGATTAAATTGCTTTCCATGTCCTTTTATATGATGAATCTAAATAAATTGATGAATATAATTTTATGATTTCTTTAATTGTACTTTTCATGACTTATGGGTCGGCCATTAATTATAACATATATGAGCATTGCATGCTCTGTCGTATCTTGCTCAAAACTCATGGCTGTTTATCAAGAGGTTATTGTTTAATTAATATAAATGATGTACATTACTTTTATTTTTCTTACAAACTGCATTATCTGACTTCTCTCTTCTTTTCCAGCAAATTTGATGATATATATGATGAAGATTATTTCGTCAATACCTTAGAAAATGATGTCCGGGTGGTTAATAAGATCCCTGAATACCTAATGGAGCGGTTTGATCACAACTTGACCAATGTTTACAACTTCAGAGTAAAAGCATGGTCACCAATTCAGTATTATGGTGATGCAGTTCTCCCGAAGCTGCTAGAAGAAAAGTGAGCTTGAATATCATGTGTTTCTTCGCTCTTTATCTTTAAAATTTTTATTATTAATTTTTTTATTTTTAATGTTTTATCTTAGCATATTTCTTTGATGTATGCTGATCATGAAGAGTTTGCTGACAACGAAGCTTTGGTACTATGTAATATCTTATTTGATAGTGTCTTTAATAGACATATATATATGCAGGAGGCTTCCTTCTATTCCCTTTCTTGCTTCTCTCTCTTTTTATTTTTATTAAAAAAAAAAAAAACAACTTAGTTTCATGGTAAATTTGAATACTGACATTAAAGAAAGAAATTTCATAAGGATTAGGCACCGTATCATCGGAGCTAGGTGACCAGTCAAACATGTGTAGTTTTCAGGAAATAGGATTTTGCACGTGGACCTATAAATTTTCAGTCTGGACATGGGAATTTGCCCAAATCAAATGGGCTGGGTTGAAAACTTCTTAGAAGTTGTGCAAATGTTGTCCAATCCAGATCCTGCTGCATAGTAATAGAGGTTGTGTTGTGTTTTACTTGGTAAACGTGTAAACCAGAACTCAACCTGATCAGCAATGATTAGTTGTGCTAAATCTTTTCTTTACTATTTTCTACAGTATTAGTACTAATTTTAGAAGCAAAAAAAAGAATTAGTATTATTTCATTACGTTGTTGAAAGATCTGTTAATAGTACCTTCTTCTTTATAAACTTCTTCATGAGGGTTTTGTATTTGGAGGAGTTTAAAGTTGCTGCATAACTGGTGCATCTTAATCTTTGCTGCATGACTCATGTTTCTTTCTTTCTCTTCTCTCTCTCTCTCCATCTTTTTTTTTGGGTGAATAAGTGGTACTTGTGTTGGGTTACTTAACTATTTTGTCTTTCACAACACAGGGTCATACGTATTTCCCCTTTTGCAAATAGATTGTCATTCGATGCTCCTCCTGCTGTTCAAAGGCTTAGATGCTTGGCAAATTATGAGGCTTTAAGGTTTTCAAGTCCTATATTAACTTTGGGAGAAACTTTGGTTGCAAGAATGAAAGAACGCAGTGCAAAATATGGTGGCAAATACGTTTCTGTACATCTTCGCTTCGAGGAGGTGTGTTACAATCAGCATGAAGCATGCTATTGCAATTGAGTTTGTCATCCACTGGAGATTTGTCATCTTATGTTCTGGCTGCAAGTGTAACTAATAATCTCCTGTTTGCAGGACATGGTTGCTTTTTCTTGTTGTATATTTGATGATGGAAAGAATGAAAAGGGTGACATGGATGCAGCAAGAGAAAGGGGCTGGAAGGGGAAATTTACAAAACCTGGCCGAGTTATACGTCCTGGAGCAATCAGAATCAATGGAAAATGTCCTCTTACTCCTTTAGAGGTATATCTATTGCTCTCTTGTAGAGTTTCTTGTTTGAACAAAAATTTAGATTGCAATAGTTTCATTTTCCACTGCAAATTTTGTTGTACCCTGCCATGACTTGTCTTTGCATTAAAACTGCTATAAAGCAATTTTGTATTATTAAAAATGTTATTGAGTGCTGCTTTGTCATTTATTTGTCAATGAATGGTCTGTGTGTAAGCTTGTAGTTTTGAACATTTTAGCATTTTAGTGAGTAATACTATTTCAAAAGTTATGCCTTCTTTTGTGTGTTTATACCTTGATCAAATACCTAAATGGTTGGCTAAGAATACTTTATGAACCCCAAATATGTTAAGATAAAGGAAGTTCAGTAAAGTGTAGTTGATGTTGGTTGATTATTTGGTCTCTTGAAGTTACTAGGATTGTTGACAAAAATATGCACAGAACTTTTTAATATTAAAAAGGAATACAGATTGTATTCTTTTGTTAAATGTAATTGGACTTCTATTCCTTTCTTGCAACTGATACTGGGGTGAAATACATAAAAACCTATACTTTTGGGTCTAAATTGTGGTAGGTGCTATGTGCTTATGCATACTAGTGGTAATCATTCTGGATTAAAAATAAGAATATTGAGATTGAGGAAAACAGACTTTGAGGTGGCTAATAGAATGGCATTGTTTTCTAGATTTTTACTTTCATTTCTAGTACTGGTAGGTTTATAATTTAACATCCTTTTTAAATTTCAATTTCTTTATCATCATCTATAGCCAAAAAGATAATGAAATACATCAAATATGTTTCTCGTAATTGTTGAACTAGAAAAAGTAATTATACAAAAGTTTTGTAGTCTACATGCAAGACAACTAGCTTTTGTCACAAAATTATTAACTGCTTGAAATGTTACCACCAAGAGAGTATGTCTTGCTGGGGGTTTTGTTGGTGTTGTCTTCTTCTCTTATAAACAGATCAAACATTGATTTATGGAGTGATTTAACTGTTTATGTAAGTTTCTTCTTTTTTATATACATTTATACAGCTCATTCACATTCTTGTGTCTTGTCAGGTTGGTTTGATGTTAAGGGGAATGGGCTTTGATAAAAGCACATTTATCTATTTAGCATCTGGAAAAATATACAATGCTGAGAAAAATATGGCCCCGCTTTTGGAAATGTTTCCGAATTTGCAGACCAAAGAGATGCTGGCTTCAGATGAGGAACTTGCTCCATACAAGGTCTGAAAGATTTGGGTTTTTGTTTCTTATTTTCCATCTAAAAGATGGAATCTAAAGCCATTATTTTGACTTAAGAGTTTTTGCTGCTAGAATTATTCTTCTAGGATGGCTGCCATAGACTACACTGTTTGTCTTCACAGTGAGGTATTTGTGACAACTCAAGGTGGAAACTTCCCTCATTTTCTAATGGGCCACAGAAGATACTTGTATGGTGGACACTCCAAGACAATCAGGCCTGACAAAAGGAAGTTAGTGTTACTCTTCGATAATCCCAATATAGGGTATGTAAAGATTATATTGTTGCTGCTAATTTTTTCATTCACGTTCAGTTACATTTTAGTCTGTAATTGAGAGGTTAAATCTACAGAATTTCAAGTTGGAATAGAATTGTCTTTTTCTTGGAATTTAGCTATAACAACTAGAAAGGAGCAGTTGACAAAATCATTATGAATTGTTACATATTTGTGTCACAGAGAGAGAGAGAAAAAGAAGGTGCAAGGACACAATTAAATACCTATTCCATTGGAAAATTGTGCCCCTCCCTCCCTTTTTAATTTCTACCTTGTGTGAAATTCGGTATGGAAATGGAACTTTCTAGCTGCTAAATAAAATTGAAGTGATTGTCATCTATGATGTATCAATATGTGCTAGAATGTGGTTAATTTCTTGCTCGATTAGTTCCCTATGGTAAATAGAATTGGGTTTGTTTTTTGCTTTGATTCTTTCCAGATGGAGAAGTTTCAAGAGACAACTGCTGAATATGCGGTCTCATAGTGATTCCAAAGGGCATGAGATTAAAAGGCGAAATGACTCTATTTATACCTTTCCCTGCCCAGATTGCATGTGCCGTGTGAACAAGACAGAAGATATGAAATCATCGTCGGCACTATGATCTACACGAGGATAGTTTGATCAGTGTTCCTTGTACCTGTCCTTCCCCCCTTTTTGTGTTGGGATTCTTTGATTTTTTTCCCCCTTTCCAATGGTGGAGAGGGCATACACTCAAATTTTGGGAGCTTCCAATGATTTCGTTGGAGGTCACATTGATCTGATTATTTTCCCGGGATTGGATTGCGCTGATGCGGGACAAGAACATAGCAATGAGACCATATTTCGATTGCAGGAGTTTCCCGGGTGTTGACTGAGCATTGTTTTATAGTTGAAGTAGCAGCTGCTGTATCTAACAAAGCTGTGTATGACACCAAATTCATTCATAGCCTGGTTTTGTGGGGGTGTAGATTATTTGGAGTTTGGTCCCCATGTGAAGTAGAATCTAAGTTGGATAAATGTATACATTTACCCAAAATCAGGGTATTCTTTTTTTTTTTTTTTTTGGGTCTCTCTTCATGTCATTTTTATACCTTGTCCATTTTGAGGACATTATCCTCCACTTTTTTGAGAACTGTAATTTGTGATTTTAGGGGGCACTAATGTAATTATAGTTGGCTACTAAAATATCTAATGTTACTGCCCATTGTTGGTGTTTTGGCTAGAGTGTGTCCCTTCTTTCTTATTAATGTAGCACCTCAATATAAATTGCTTGGTCTTTATAGGATCATAATTTTGGTTTTTTATTATTTATTTATTATTATTTTTTTTAAAACGAAGGGAATTTTAATAAGCCAAAGATGTAAATTTTTTCTTGGAATCCCTTCATTTTAAATTGGGGTTTTTTGTTTTTTTTTTTTGTTTTTTGGTATAGTAAGTTATTTGCTTTCTGAAAAACGAAAAAAAGGAGGTTAAATTATGAAAGAAATAATATCACATTGATAAGTTTGGCCTAGATAGAAAAATTATAATTGATTTTCCTTCAGTTAATAATTTATTCACCATAAGTAAGGGAACTAATTGATCCATTTCAAAATTATAAAAGAACTAATTAATTTTGAAATTTAAAAAAAAAATTACACATGCAAAACTAAAAACTAAAAGTAAATTCCTATTTACTCTGACATTATCTGTTTTAACGGCGATCGCTAAGTTTGACCAATTTGACTATAAAAAGAAAAAAGGCCAATATTTTCTTCGTGGGACAAAGACAAAACGCGTTGTTGAAAAAAGCTTTGAGCAGCAGCTATGGGGATCGTCGGAACTCTAACGCCTGACCAGCTCCAATCCTTTAACTCTGAAGGTATACTTCCTTTCAATTCCATATTTTTTTTTCAGAATACAAAAAGAAATAAAATAAAGTGTTTTGAGAAAACAAAAAACGAAAACGTAGAGGCAAAAGAAAATGTTTTATTGAACGTTTTCCACCGCAGGTTATATTGTGATGGAATCGTTTGCGAGCGGTGAGGAAATTGAAAGCATGAGGAAGAGAATGGAGCAGTTGCTCGATGAGTTTGACTACTCCGCTAATGCCTCTATCTTCTCCACCAAGAACCAGGTAGCTCGCTTTTCTCTTTTATTCTGTGACTTTTTTTATGCATATTATTTTTAATTTTCTGTGTTTCTTTTTCCTTTTTGACAGCAACAGAGTACCGACGATTATTTCTACGAAAGTGCCGAAAAAGTTTCGTTTTTCTTCGAAGGTATAAATAAATATTTCTGTTCTTTTTTTTTCTTTTTTTTTTCTCCATTTTACCACAATTTTGATGCATACTTCAATAAATTGGAACGTTCTATTAGTAACTTTTGGATAATGTAATTTAGGGAATATATAATATATATATATATATATATATATAGCTTTGAATTTTTAGAGATCACAGATAGATCTATGAAATATTAAATCTTTTGCATTGACACTCGCTTAACAGTCGATAGTAATTTACGGTTAGTCAAAACAGAGAAAATTTTCAAAATGACCAACTGTTTGATTGATCATTGGAGTAAGTGTTAGTGTAAAATATTTCAAATCTAATTCGGAATGTATAATTAAGGGAAGAAAAAAAAAAGTGCAAACAGGAGAGATATTGCAGTTTTTTCTTAAATTTAAACTTTTTTATAATCATTATTTTCATTTTCTGGAAGTTATGGGGCTCCTATAAATGTTAAAGGAACTTTGATTCCAAGTATGCTTTCCAAAATATTCTATTTAGGATTCTGATATAGAATTGAAAAGCTGAAGTGAAAGTAAGGAGTAAAAAATTCTCTCTCTTCTGTATCAAATATTTTGGCCGTGAAATAGCACAGTTTATATTAAATGAGTAAGAACAAAAACCAATAAAAAAAATATGAAAATGAAGAATGAAAAAGAAAAAAAAAAAGGGGGGGAAAAGCAAGGCAAATAGTAGGACACTAGGACTTTCCTTTCCTAGTGTTTAATTAGCAGGAGATTGAGGTATTGAAGTTTAGTACTATAAGTTCCAATCTTAAGATTCATGTTTAGTTGGATTGTAATTTTGTTGGTAAATAAATTATTGATATGTGATTGTAAAATCTTTGTTGCTTTTGGAAGCGTGTTCTTTGAATGAACTGTTAATGGTTATTTTTTTGGCAGAGAAAGCTTTTGGGGATGATGGGAAACTGAAGCAGCCAAAGGAACTCTCTATCAACAAAGTTGGCCATGGTAAGCTGTGGAAGGCATTTTAAATTCTTTAGTACTCCTCTTGGCTTTAAAGTGGTTTTTCATTAGAGGTTTCAGATTTGGATCTTAGGTATAATTGTCAGGTTTGGATCATTACTTTTAGAGAAACTAATCCGGTGAAGCCTGTGTCATGCAGCATTACATGAGATAGATCCAGTATTTAATAATTTCTCTGACTCTGAGAAATTTTCCGGTTTGTTATTCTCTTTGAGCTACAAGAGGCCAATCATCATTCAGTCTATGTACATATTTAAGGTATTTCATTTCTCTTATCCTGAACTTTAAGTAGATTCTTGAGAAAATATGATGCTGCTATACTTCTTCAACAGGGGATTAAGAATGCTCAAGTATGGCACTCACAAGTCACGGTGTGTTAAATAGTTCAAGACTCTTAATAGATTATCTTGGTAAAATCATGTTGGAAGATAGTTCTTTAAACAGGTGGAAGATAACTTTATTTCTGAACTATGTTTACTGCAAGCTGGCTTTCTCTCTATTTGTCTTTTGAGAAATTCAAGTTGTGCAGTAGACTAAAGTATTTCTCTAATATTCTTTATTAGAGTATATAAGTAACAGTTACATTTATTATTAAGGAACTAATCCCTCTAACCATGATTACACCTAAATGGGTTGGTGTGTTCGTTTGGTCAATGTGGCTGCTTTTCTGCAAATTCACCTCTTCTGATTTTGTATGTAATATGAAAGAATTTTACTGCAGCAACCAGGTATTGGTGGAGAGGTAGTGCCACATCAAGATAACTCTTTTCTTTATACAGAACCACCAACTTGCACGGGGCTGTGGCTGGCCCTAGAAGATGCAACAATAACAAATGGTTGCATTTGGGCTATTCCTGGATCTCAAAAAAGTAGCTTTCTTATTGTTCTCTAGTGTTTTAAAACTGTTGTTATATTCAACTTTTCTTTTTCTCCTCCAAGAACGAGAAGTTCCAAAGTGTTTATGATGCAATTTTGTTTCATGTTATGTTACTTGCAGATGGACTTGTCAGAAGATTTATTAGAGGTGAAGAAGGGGTGACCTTTGATCGGCCTTCTCCAGATTATGATCAAAAAGATTTTGTGCCTATTGAAGTGAAAGCCGGTTCCTTGGTTGTTATACATGGTGATCTTATTCACCAAAGGTCAGTTTACTTGACTGCACACACTCTATTTGCCTCCTTTACCAGTAAGTGCCGAACAGTGAAGATTTTTTCTTAGCCAAATGAACTGATACATCATTTTCTATTTTATATGCTTGGACAACAGTTTTGAGAATCAGTCCTCGAAATCAAGGCATGCCTACAGCTTGCATGTGATAGATACTGATGGCTGCAAATGGGCTGAAAATAATTGGTAATTACATGGTTTCATAATATATGTTTATTCTTATTGAGGTCTTGGTTTTAGAATCCAAGCATTCCAGCATCCCTTATGGACCTAAGCGTTTGGTGCCTTCTACGAGTACAGAGAAACCAAATTTATTTCCTTAAAAGACTTTCTTGTGCTAAATTTGAGTTTTATGAACTTGATTAATGATGATCTGAAAACTACATATCATTGGATTTGCTTTCTCTGTTGATCAGAAATAACCTGGATTGACATCCTTAGCGACTTGTATGCACAAAAAGTGAATAACAACCAAATGCTTAATAATTATTTAACATAATAAAATTGTTTTTGATCCAATCTGTAGGAATCAATAGAAAAGGCAAATCCCTTATGGAAATAATATATAAAAAAATGATGACCCACTTTCTATAAGCTTAAGCTTTTAAGAGAAATGGTGATTCAACATGATATCAGAGCCAAAAGACCCAACGATCACAAGTTCGAAACTCAATAACTTCACCTAAAACAAAAATATGTGTGAGGACCCAAAATGAGTTCAAAAGAGGCCCGACCGAAAATGCACATATAAAGATTCAAATGGGTCTACATGTGAGGGGGGAGTATTAGAGATGCTATATAAAAGAAATGATGATTCACCTTAATTCAGATTAAGCTTTTAGGATAGTGGTAATTCAGCAGCACCTTTTAGTAAAAAAGTATATAACATCTATTTTGTCTGAGGTACTGGAAGGAAAATTTGAATGGTGAGGAACAGTTTTGTTTAGCAAGTTACTTTATTGTTCCCAATTGTTAATGGGAATAAAATAAAGCAATTTGTTTCCATTTGTGTTTCATGGATGTGTGTGGTCTTTTTCATCTGTTGGCATGAAATTAACTTGTTATCTTTTTCATGCAACTGAAGTTCTCTTGGTTATAAGAACTAATTCTTCTATGCTCTTAGTACTGTTTTAAAGAGTGGTGTCAGTACAGGCTTGTCATTTTTTGATTTTCATGCCCTACATATCAGCTGCTTTATCTAAAAAAATTATTGTTTTATCTTCGTATTTTCTTTCAGGATTAGGCGAAAAGCAGAGCCAAAGCCTCTTTATGTCTCTTGATCTAGCTTGAGAGCTAATCTATATTATTCAAAGCTAAGCCATTTACTTTTTCTGGCATAGCATGCTTGTCCATTGAAAGATTTGTAGCTGTCATGAAGTAGAGGGATGTTATAAAAGTTGGTTTAGATTATAATGTTAGTTCCCATCAGTCTTGTAATTGGTAAATATTTTTGCCTTTTTGTTTCTTTAAGACTATACAATGTCTTTGTTGACTGTTATACTATTAGAATAAAATTCTCTCAATAAAATTTAAAAAGGATCAAAGAAAAATAAAAATAAAACTATGTGATTTTCATTGGTCAATAATTATGCAGACCTACTGGAAACAGGGTAAAGTTCACATTAATTGCTTATCGGTGATTTCATTAGTTTGTTAGCATTATAACTTGATAAATTCCCTTTTATATATCCTGAATAATTAGGGTTCTATCTTTTTTTTGGGTATGAACAATACCACCATGTACACATGGAAGTGTAATTACTCTGACTCCCGAATCCCAAAATCATTACAAACTTTTTGCTTTAATGTTACTAGCAGCATCATCTGTAAGTGAGAGTGACCCAGTACTTGATCATGTCCATTTTGTTTGCCAAAAGAAATATTCCTTGTTCCCAATCCTTTTTTTTTTGGGGTGAAAATCTTGATTGCTCAACAATTAAAAAGCTATGACAATTGTGCTAAATTTATTTTGCTATGAATTTATGTTCCCCTCTTTCATGTGTTAATCTTTTAATGCTCCTTCTCTAGCATACTGCAGCGTTGTTCGTTAATATGTAAATTGAAGCTTTTCATCTGCATCTGCTATTACTTCTCTTTTTTGTTTTTGTTTTTTATTTCCCTATGTTACTTGTTTGCTTAGGAGATTGTAAAATTGTTATTGCACAAAACAACAGCATTTTCTTTTTCCAGCACCTTAAAAACATTAAGAAAGTTGTAGGTGATTTCGTGACTTCAACATCAAGCTATTTCACACCCATTTCCATCTCTCTCTCTCTCTCATATTATCCCAAGGAGGTCTACAAAATAGGCAATACCATTTACGCAGATAGCTTCATATTCTTTTTACAAAAGATAGACTCCCATATGCCAGTCTAAAAGGATGTTTCGAATGACATTTTAATCAAAGATCCTATTTGAATTCATGTTCTTATTTAATACTCTAGCACGATCCATAGACATTAAAAAAAAAAAAAATTAAAGTGCCCACAAGAAAATCAAACCCATAATATATAATATATTTTAAATACATGGTAAGACTGACTTACTACAAACATTGCTTACCACTTTTTATATATATATATATAACTATCAATTCTCCAAAGGAAGAAACTCAGGAAACTGTTCTGTATCTGTTCTTCTGGTAGGTAGTTTATAAAGTGTCCTCATGAATACAGATCATCTTTAAGACCACCATTACTCCTAAGTGGAAATAGCTCAAGAGTTTGAATTTCTGTATTCTTATTGACATAATTGCCATCGAAACTGGTGAAATTTCCTGTATTGGGTATTAATAATTTTCCAAAATCCTCCATTTCCAAAACTACCTTTGTGTCTAATATTTCTGGTTTGGTGCTAATAGGCTGAATAGGACCATTAACAGTAGTACCAATATTGCTCTGAAGTGGAAAGAGCTCAAGAGTTTGAGTTGCTGGTCTCTTTTCATTGCTTCCAAAACTGTTGAAATTTCCTGTATTGGGTTTTAATAATTTGCTAAAATCCTGCGGATCTAAGACCTGTTTGTCTGGCATCACTGACACTGTCGTTGGGTTTGGGGACGAATATGACATTTCTATAGTTTGCTTTAAGGCATGCTTTTCTACTTCTGTGCTCTTTCTCTGTTGTACCAGCTGACCAAATTGAATCCTACCATTTGCTGTACCTACTGTTTCTGATATTGCTGATCTATGCACTGAAGCAGATTCCTGAAAGTTACAAGTAATAAAAAGCAATATATAGTAAAAAATTCCACACAAAGATCCAAAGAATTAGGAATTCTTTGCTAGACAATCCCAACAGATAGCAAGTAGTGTTGCAGCTTTTGATGAATTGCCTATTTAATACTTTTACTAACATTTTAAAAGCTCAAGTCGCTTTATTTTAATTTTTTTTTTCTAACCTTCGTTTACATAGTTAAATCATATTATGGCTTTTAATTAAAATTGTTTGGTATCTTTACTGAGCTAGCTAGGGTTTATATATCTAGTCAGTCTCTTAACATGATCATAGTATTATGCTAATTAAGGACCTATGAAATCAACTTCTTAAATTTAAATTTAAATATAGGTCCAGTTCAGTTAAATAAATCCAAACTAATTCAACAGATGTGATTTAAGACCTTAGCATAATAGAGTGAAAGATGATGATAAATAAATTGCACCTGTGGATCTTTAATGCAGTTTGAAAGTGTCCCCTTCTTTGTCGGCTCAACTTCAAGACCTATCCTTCTCGAGACTGAATATATATATGGTATGGAAACATAAAGAAGATTTAAGAATATAAATATATATTTCAAATACTATTACAGCACATGCACGAAAAGAAACAAAATTATTAAGCACGCATAAATTAATTAGCTAGCTAGCTAGTTAATATAGTCGGCCCTATTAAGATTGAGGCAGGTTTTGTACAGAAATAGTGTTTATTTTTTTTTTCTTATTAATGAGGTGTGCTTTATGGATTGGCAAGGGTCTTAATTTTTGGTAAAAAAATTAAAATTTGAGTATTTTTATTTTCGGAATCGGAGGCACANGCTTTTAAATTTTAATTTTATTAAAGTTTTTAATTTTTAATATTTAAGTTTTTAATACTTATTATTGGTGAGTTCTAAAAATATTAAAAATAAATTAATGATAGATGTGACTAAGATTGTAAATTTCATTTTATTTTTAAGCTAACAATGAAAATTATAAAAATAACTAAAATGACGATTTAAGATAATATCTATTTCCAATCTAAAAAATTTACTTTTTGTCTAACGGAAAAAATAAAGCATAAAATAAAATTCAAAGATTTGACAGTAAATATGCTCCAAAAAGAAGAAAAAAAATAAAAATTTATGTAGAATGTCTTTGGCATTTCAAAGCTATAAATTTAAAATGTATTATATAATCCAATACAAAATTATAACTAAACACAATATTAATCAAAACTAATATAATATATCTGTGTAATATAATCTAATACAAGCTACCAAACATGCCTTTAGATTATTAAATTGGGTTAGCAATTGAACATCCAGATTACAAATTTTACCAAAATCTAAAAAGCTATATGTCTCGATATGTCACAAAAAAGAAGAAGAATTTTTTGTCTTCTTAGCCAACATAATACCTTCATCCTGCAGCTATCCCGATTTACTTAAGTGGGCTGAAGGGCTTCGCTTCTCTTGAAGCAGCACATGATATTTGCCCAAGATTACTTTTTAACACTATAAGCTTGCCGTCCTATCCTTTGGTCTTTGAATTCCTCGGCAAGCGCCCATCAAAACCAATTTAAAAACTTCCACAATGCTGAGGTCCTTCTCTGTTGCCCACTGTTTAACACCGTAACTAGTTTTTTTTCCCATTACAATACATTGTCCACAAAGCCTCATCCATAATCCTCGTTTTGTCTTTGCGCTCATTCTCTTTCGCATTCCAGAGAGATCCTCGCCATGCTGGAATTCCATGCCCATGGCAGAGCACCGCCGATGAACGCAAGTATGAATCGACACACTGCTGACGAATGCAGTTAATCATGGGTTGTTTGGTCTAACAATAAACTTGCTTTGAATCTAGACCCAAATGGAGTCCAAAACTTATGGGTTTCACATTCGCCGATAGTTTTCAATCTGAATTTTGATCAACTCTCAAAATATTTGAATAAGGGTATAATGGGTAATTCATTGGTATGTGAACAGTGATAGTTGACAACTTTTTTTAAATTTTTGAGAAAGATGAGCTTCTTTCATTATTTGCCTACTAAAAAAAGGCATCCGTACAAATAACCCCCAAAAGCAAGAAAATTAATTTTTCAACCGATGTAGGACAAAATGCAACTTACCTTTTATATTGCAAAAGCGTCGGAACCAAAAAGTTTAAGTAATGGGTAATTTGCAATGGTAATCAATCTAATAAGTATTTGGAAAAGCATACAAAAGCCTAGAAAACTTTTTTTCACAGATCGGGTTGATCTTGATCGGTAAGATAAATGACCAAAAAATAATTAAAGAAACAATCGATCGACTAGAGGAGAGAACGAACGGACAACAACGATTTCGAAACGGTCTTCGCGAAACAAAGTTTGAAGTGATCAGTAGAAGACTAGCATCCTTCAATGTTCGTGAAAAAACATTGTTGAGCTGCACAAGTGCCAGAAAAGAGAACTGAGGGTGTTGTCACATAGGAAGAAAGCTCTGTGTTGTACCATATATTTTATTTATTTTAAAACAAAACTATCTACCAGTTTTTTTCTTCATCAGCTTCAAAGCCATGGCTGGAGGTGATTGTTTATTTTTGAGAAGTTATTGTTGTTATTTTGTAATGGATATGAGAGGGTTTGTAAACGAATAAGAGAGAGATGACTTGTAAAGACAAAAATACTTCTAAAAAATTTACAACTTATGGATGAAAAAAAAAAAAAAAAAGGACTAATGATGCTAATCAAGAAACTAAATTGCCGAAAAAAATAAATAAAGGCTAAGTTTGCCAAAGACCCTAACAATAAGGAACTATTAGTGCAAATACCCTAAAATAATTGTTGCACCACCTCCTCGTTCACCTCCCAACTGTGGCATGTTCTTGATCGTGTTCTGACAACATGGATGGATCGGAGGCTCGTTTCTTCGATGATGGTGCTTATTAGTTTTTGATATCGACATTGACGAATTTAGATTTGGCGCTAAAGGCGGCGATGGAGGGTTTGGGGATGACAGAGATGATGGAGTCGGGCCATGATGTAAGAGAGGTCGGATGGGGAAGTTTTTTGGGTTTGGATTCATATTGGTTTCTAGTGGTGGTGGTGGGACTGAATCCAATTCCAAAATGGTTTCTGCTAGTGGTGGTACTTAAACAAACTAACTACTATTTCACATCACTAAACAAGGGTAAAACACATGTAGTATTTCACTGATTTGGTAGAATTCACATAACTTTCCTTTAGAATCAAAACAGTCTGTTTATGTACATGTAAATCTATACAAGCAACCAATACCATACACGTCTTATTATAAAAATAAAAATAAAAAAATACCATACACGTGAATCAATGCCTCACAAACATACCCAACAAACTCAAACAGTTGATCACAAAAGCTGAGCCACATTATACCCAATATGCCCTTGAAATTTCTGTCAATAGCTGTAAAATACACGTGTAATCACAAGAGCTGAGCTACAATATACTCAATTTGCCCCTCAAATAGAGCTCATTTCCTTCTAATGAAAAATGACAGAAATTCAACCTTTATTGAGTTGAACTGAACTCAAATCCCAAAATTTAAACTACTACTCACTATCCGACTTCAACCAAACTCCACACCTGTTGGGTTGCACACTATCAGACTGCACACTTATGCTATAGCTATGTTATGTACAAGGAAATAAATGGCAGTAAATAACTTTGTATATATTGGTTTTTTGATATCACCTATGATTCTCTAGTGGCAATACGTGACTTTGTCCCAACACGATGAGTGTATGAAGTTTGGTCCAATTATATATGCCAGTTGCAGAACATTTTTGTAGAGAGAAAAATGAGTAAAAAATAAGTATACGACATGAACAATTATAAAACTCATCATTATTCATTTTGACTAAAATAAAATAATTAGAAATTTTATTTTACAAGAAATTTCTCACTCTCAAAGTGTCCACACATCCATTCTCAATCATCCTGTTTTTGGACTACTTATAGCCTACATTGCAGTGTATCTTTACCATTCAACTTACACTTCAAAAAGTGCCTATTGCAACGACATCAGTGATCGTTGTACCACTTACGACATTCATTATCAAGAACATCAAGCATATGAGATCACTAATATTAATATAAAAAACTGTCTATAGAATTCACATTGAGAAAAACATTATGCATATTAGTTCATATAACTCTTAAAGCACATATAATATTATTGGTGTAAAGCACAACAATCAGTCGTTTTCTAGTGTGCAAGCGTGCCACTTCAAACCTATAACAGTTCAAAAAAAAAAGAAAATATGCGCCAATTAAATCAAACGATTGTATTAATTATGGAAAACAAAATAATTAAAGGTTACAAATGCCTTCGAGATCAAAAGACTTTTAAATAAAATTTTAAACTAAGAACAACTTATAACACTTGACTACTCGAAGTAAATTCTAGCGAGAATAAATTAAATAGTTTATGTTGTAGTTATGTGTTGATGCCAGGATCTTTTCTCAAAGTTGTTAAAGTCTCTATTTATAAATAAAGAGATTTCAAAAAGTTTGTTGCGCTTCCGATGTGGGACTTTTTCCTATTCTAATTTGAATATCAACTCATTTATACTTGTGAAAGTCCAATGCACACTCATTCCCAAACAATGTGGGACAATTGATATTTTCCAAAATTAAACTTAAATAAATATTAATTTTCTAAGCAAAATTAATATGTAGTCCAAACAAATAATTAATACTAATACAAAATTTATTTACAAAGATAGCCTCATCTACTTTCTCCCTATAATCTTTACTTGCATTGCTCTGCTCTTTAAATCTTTGTGAAACAACATTTTGCATGATGATGATGCTAACCTCTCTGGCAAAGTAAGAGGCAATCTCGCCACGTGGATGCATGTCTTCATCTTTCAAACTCAAAGGCAATTTCTCCTTTGCATTTTCAATTATATTCTTCATCCCAAATCCACGATTAATTTCTCATTTTCTTTCTATCTTGGTACCTGTAAATTTTGAATTAAAAAAATAACAATATTAACATTGAATTTAATCCAAACCAGAGAAAAAATTGATTGTATAGGCTGCTGAATGGGAACAGTAGTTGATGCTGTTCTATTTCTTGTCTGTTCTGTTGCGCTATGCTTTGGAATATCAATAGGCAGCACATACTTTGTTGTTCTCTTTGGCGGCATTGATAAGCTGGTAACATTAATCAAACAAATAAATTACATCTTATCCTAATGATAAATTTTAATTAACTACATAGTTCCATAATATATATATATAGTGGTGCTAAGGTGCCTGAATTCGGGCATCTTATAGAGCCCGAAATCACACGGCATCAGTTATCACACCTATCACAAAATGCATCGTTTTGTGCAAAATCCAAAATTTTGAGAATTCAGAATTTACATTCCCAAATCCAAAACGCAGCTAGGGTCGAAGCTGCTGGGAGCACCTCAAACGCAGCCACCAGTCGGCGGTGACGGAGGAGCCAGTCGTCGACGAAAGCACCACTGACTTCTTCGGCGGCGAAAACTACTCGGCTTCCTCTGCACCTCCTTCCCCACAAATTAGCGGCTCTGCATCGTTTGCCGTTTGCCGAGAGCTCCGTCGCTTCCTCCCATCTATGGAGACCAGTGATTTGGTGGCTCCGTCGCTTATGTATTGAGACCAGCGATTTGGTGGTGAACCTCTGTTTCTTCCTAAAGACCCAATTTGGAAAAAGAAGATTGTTAGCAAAAGCACCATGGGCTTCTTCGGCAGCGAAAACTAGTCGGCTTCCTCTGCACCTCCTTCCCCACCAATCAGTGGCTCTGCATCGTTTGCCCATTTGCCGAGAGCTCCGTCGCTTCCTCCCATTTATGGAGACCAGTGATTTGGTGGCTCCGTCGCTTCCTCCCATGTATTGAGACCAGCGATTTGGTGGTGAACCTCTGTTTCTTCCTAAAGACCCCAATTCGGAAAAAGAAGATAATGGATGTATATTGGCTTTTGTTCACGATGAGAAGGAATGGAATCGGAGCTTCAAGCTTCCTTTTTCCATATGGTTTTCATGGCACATTTATAAGCTATAAGGATTTGGAAAAGCAAGCTTAAAAAATCTACTTTGTATGCATTTCAATCAGGGTGATTGGTGGGTTTTTTATTTTTATTTTGCCTTGATATTTGTATGTAAATTGTTATTAGCAGATTGGAAATTTACCAGAGGGATGGCTAATCTAATGCATCTCCGGAATCTCCTTTGTTTTACAGTACAGTTGAAGGATTTTTATTTTTTTTTATCCCTTTTGGGTATATTAGAAAACAGTGAGAGGTTTTGAGGGACCAGCTTGTAGCTTTTTGGGTACAGGTAGAATTTGAGCTCAACTGGTTTCTGCTTATTCTTTCACTCTTGTTTGTGGATTAAAATTGATTCAGCTTTTTGGGTATACCGTAAAAATAAATGTGTATTTTCTGTGTTCATTATAACATCTGTTTTATATATGTTCTTATACATGGAAAGAAACGATGGAGCTCTCGGCAAACGGCAAACGATGACTTCGTCGACGACTGGCTCCCTCCATCGCCGTCAACTGGTGGCTGCGTTTGAGGTGCTCCCAACAGCTTCGGCCCTAGCTGCGTTTTGGATTCAGGAATGTAAATCCTAAATTCTCAAAATTTTGGATTTTGCACAAAACGGTGCGTTTTGTAATGGTTGTGATAACTGATGCCGTGTGAATTCGGGTTCTTTAAGATGCCCGAATTCGGGCACCTTAGCACCACCCTATATATATATATATATATATAAAATACAAAGCATAACAAACTTATGAGAACCTAGAAAGAAAGAAAAAGACAAACAATCTAAATTGAACTCATGCATGTTGGAAGGCATGAAAAAAAAAACAAACCTTTTTGAAATATCCATTATTTTCCATCATATAAAGGCAGTGCATCATCTTGATATATGTCATGTACGGGAAAATCTATTATCACTAAGCTTAAATTTGTCATAAACTTGAAGTCAAATATTGGTTTTATAACCTAAACCAAACGTCCAGTTCAGGATATTTTGCATTAGAAAGTTAGACTTGATGTAAATAGAAAATCCATGGAGATGCGTTATGGATGTATTTATGAATGTATCTAAGTATGCATGTTACATTTATATATGTACCTATCCTGACTAATACATTAGCGAGATGTGTTTCATGCACTATAGAAAGGCTAATATATGCATGCATGTATGTTTGTTTTTCAAAACTAATATTATTCTAATTTGATATGCAAGGCAACGAAAAAGCCTAAATTAAAAATCCCTTCAAAGCATGCAACTGAGAAAGATTTACAGCAAGCAAAGCTAACTATTATTTTATTTATCTATCTTTAGCTATAACCATTAAACTATCAAAATGAAACTTCCAAAGCCCTTTCCAAATGTTGTTTCTAAAACTAAAAAGCCTCGGTTTTGGAACTCTCACTCTAACACTCTCTCACCATCTCTCTATCTCTCTCTCTGTTGGTGTAAAACACAACAATTGGTCGTCTCCTAGGTATGCGGGCGTGCCACTTCGAATCTAAAACAATCCAAAGAAAATAAAATGTGCGCCAGTTAAATCAAACTACTCAAACAATTGTATTAATTATTGAGAATAAAATAATTAAAAGGTTACAGATGCCTTTCAGATCAAAAGACTTTTAAATAAAATTTTTAACTAAAAAACAACTAAGAACACTTGACTACTCGAAGTAAATTCTAAAGAGAATAAACTAAGTTGTATATGTTGTAGTTGTGTTGATGCAGGGATCTTTCCAACTATTGGTGAAGCTTCTATTTATAAAGATGAAACTTTCAAAGATGTTTGTCCTCCTTCCGATGTGGGACTAGAGCCACAATTTATACTTAGTACAAATCCAATGCATTTTTATTTCCAAACAATGTGGGACAAAACTATACCAAAATTAATCTTAAATAAATATTAATTTTCTTGAAAAATTAATATATGGTCCAAACATTGCCCCCCTTGCTTTGCAATTTTGTTGTAAAAATAAAATTACAAAGTAATATATATTGGCCTTAATACCACAACAAATTACCATAAACAAGCTTGACTCCATCGGACAGAAGATGGCCACATGAGTTAAATCTTTAATTTCTTTAATTAAGATTAACAAACCAATTCAAGGCAAAAGTTTCAAAGCAAGGCAATTATGGCTAAGTTTGCTCCATACTTACCAAAAATAAGCCAAAAACTCTTTTACATCATCCCATAATTTCCAAATTACCATCTTTCACCATAATCTTCTCTCAATTTTCCTTACATGTCAAAATCTTCTTTTCTTTGTCTGAAATTCTTAATTGCCCAAAGATGTCTTCCTGCAGACGTGATCCCATTAATTCCAAATAATTTTCAGAATATACTATTTGGTCTCAATTCTTTCCTATTCCAATCAATATCACACTATCTCACTTTGGCAAGTCAAATCAAAAGCCAATCAAACCAAAAAACATTCATGCCTGATATCACGGCCATTCAATATTTGCTTTACATGCAATTTTTTTTTGGTTTCCCTCTGCCGGCCCTAAATGTCAAACAAAATATTCAAATATAAATATTATTTTACCACCCTAGCCGACACCTTAAATTGAAAATTGTGTACGCATATTTCTCTCTTCTCCAAAAAATCTGCTACTTTGTTTCTTATGCGAACTTTATTTATTTTGCAGTAAAACTCCACGTCAAAACGCTCTCCAACCTTGCTGCAAACTTTTCCTGGTAAGTGAACTGAAAATCTCCATTGTTACAGTGTATGTATCTCCATATACGTTCTGTGGATCAACAATTTTTATCAAACTTCAAATATATCATCCATTGATTATTTTATTAGTATATGTTTCCCTGCCATATGTTTCAGTTTGATTTGTACCCGTTTGCTGCACCAGCTCCAACTCTTCCTTGCAGTGCCACTATCAAGTAAACATTCACCGGCTCCTTCTTTTTTTCTTTCTCTCTGCCGGCCATGCATATATACAAATCTTGTGTTCTTTCTTTGTATATATATGTATGTATATATATACGCCAGAAACTCATTCCAGTTTCAATGGCGGCGTGGAAGTTTACTGCCCACGGCCTGACCGGTTTTGCTCACGGTGAGTACTGTTTCGCACGCGGCTGAAGAGAACTGAGCTTCGCAGCGATGGCGACATCATTTGGATTGCAGCGGGTGTCGTGGATTTCTTCCTAGCGGCGGAACGGACTTCGCTTGCACGCGGTGGAACGGACTTCGCTTGCGGCGCCGAGAATGGGCTTCGCTCACGGCGAACGGACTCCGCTTCGTTTGGCCTTGCAGCGGCGGTGTTTGGTTTCGCGGTGGTGGCTAGGATCAGATTTGCAGCGGCTGGCAATGCAGTGGGTGGCAAGGAATGGCGTTGCACATGGCGGCGAGGACTGGATTGCGACGGTTGGGCTGCTGGCCTGAAGATGCACGCGGCTGTGATTTGGAGAAGAAGACACACAGTGCCGAGAACATAGGTGCGAGTTTGGAGGGCGTGGGCCGGAGCAGGTTGGACGCGTATGGACTTGGGCTGAACCGTGGAAGCAGGCGTGGATCAGGCTTGAAACGCGTGTGGACTGGAGCGGGTTTGAGGAAAATGCAGCGGCTAGGCTGGAGAGCAGATCTTGGGCGTGCGGGCTGCTACAGACGAAGGCTGGACTGCCCGGATGGGCTTGTGGGCAGCGGTTGGACTTCGTACGCGGGCTGGACGCATGTGGCTGGAACTGGATCGCTTGCTGGGCTCACGCACACGCGGGCTAGACACGGGCCGCTGCTGGAGCTTCACGCGGACCTGGGCTGAGCTTGGCATGGACCAGGCTTGAGCGCGTGGGTTGCATCCTGAACAGGGCTGGACTTCGTACGCGGGTTGGAGAATGCGGGCTGGAGAACCGGAATGGGCTGCAACATTAGGCTGAAACATTGGGCTGCAACATTAGGCCCAACGAAACCAAAAAAATAAAATGAAATAAAATAAATAATTTTTTTTCTTCTTAAAATCAAATCGAAATCTTATTTTCAGGTATTCGGCTTTAAAGTTGCAATCATGCGGACCATCCCTTATGAAAGCCAGAAAATTCAAACTAATGAAGCTCTTGATGCACCATCTCAACCTCATGTATGAGTGACTTTGATTGCTAAAGCACTTAGTCTAGTCAACATTCATTTTTTCCGTATCTGAACTTTTAAATGGCTTTATTTGCAGGCTGTTGACAAAAGCAAACTTCCGTACGTGGCACAACTTGAACACGCCATTAGACTTTCCCAGGATGCCGTGGATGATAGACTTTTGAACACGCCATTAGACGTCCTACTGGGCGTGCCAAAATATATGTTTGTGTAAAACACAACAATTGGTTGTCTCCTAGGTATGCGGACGTGCCACTTCGAATCTAAAACAATCCAAATAAAATAAAATGTGCGCCAGTTAAATCAAACTACTCAAACAATTGTATTAATTATTGAGAACAAAATAATTAAAATGTTACAGATGCCTTTCAGATCAAAGGACTTTTAAATAAAATTTTTAACTAAAAAACACTAAGAACACTTGACTACTTGAAGTAAATTTTAAAGAGAATAAACTAAGTTGTCTATGTTATAGTTGTGTTGATGCAGGGATCTTTCCAACTATTGGTGAAGCTTCTATTTATAAAGATGAAACTTTCAAAGATGTTTGTCCTCCTTCCGATGTGGGACTAGAGCCACAATTTATACTTAGTACAAATCCAATGCATTTTCATCTCCATACAATATGGGACAAAACTATACCAAAATTAATCTTAAATAAATATTAATTTTCTTGAAAAATTAATATATGGTCCAAACACTCTCATAAAGGAGAAAAACAAAAACAAAAAACATAACAAATGGGTTTTGTTCGGCTAACCCTAGAAGACCGAAGCTCACTTCTCCAAGAAGACTGAAGCACCCCATCAATGGAAACTTTCAAATTGTCAAATTCCTTTGTAAATAAAATATGGGAGAAGGTCAAGGGGTTTAAGACGAAGAAGTGAGCACCAAGACCCAGCGAAGAGAGGTAGCCAGGAAATTGATTTTTTCCGGTGGGTAAGGTTTTTCAGGTGAATATGGCCAAAATTTGCTGATAAATACTTCCTAAAACATTTTAAGGGTTCAATCTTTGAAAGAATTTCAGTTTTCTTAATGAGAAATCATGAATTTGTTGAAGTGGATGGGTTATTGAAGGGGAGTTGGCATCGGGCAAGAGAGAGAGAAGAATCATCTCCCTATTATCTTCTTCATTTTACCGAGGAATAGGAAAATAAAAAGAAAATTCTACAATTTGAGGTGTAATACGAGATTTGATCTTACTAACTGCACACCTTCATCTGGGAACCAAGGCTTGAAGGAGAAGAAAAATTAAAAACGTGGAGTTCAAGAAGAAACCAAAAAAAGAACACCAAGATTCTCACAGCCAAAACAGACAGCAAAAAAAAGCCACATGGACCCACAATTTTCGTATGCACCAAAAAGCTATGAAAAATTCTATAAAATGACATTTTTATTTTTTTTTGTGGTTAAATTTAATGGAAATTTTCTAACTTGAAGGGGTGGTTGTAATATCGCATAACCTAAAGGATGGACATGGAATAAACCCTTTTTTTTTATTTTTTCTTTTTTACTGTGAATTATACTCTCATTTACACTTTGTATACTCTCACATTTACACTTTGGCTGTTGAACCTGTTTTCTTTTCATTTTTATCTTTAAACTTCAGTTTTTATTACACTTTTGTCTTTGAAAGTATTTTTATTCCACTTTTTAACATTTTTTAAGCATGCAGTTCACCTATTACAGCATGAAAACAACACAATTAGGCAACCCGTAAAAAATCCTTGTATGTTTCATGAAGTGCACTGTACACCTCAAAATTTCTAAGTAAAAATAGATTGAAAATAATTTAAAGGAACAAAGTGTAAAAATAACTAAATTTTAGGGACCAAAGTGCTAAAAAAGTTAAAGAACCAAAATGAAAATATAAGTATAGTTGAGGAACTAACAATACTAATAACTCTAAATAAAAAAGTGTTTGCATGCATTAATGATACTTTTGAGACATGAAGTGCACGTATTACAGCATGAAAACAACAAAATAACAAAATTATGCAACTTGTAAAACGTTACATGGTGCATGAAGTGCGTGCACTTTAAAATTGGGAAAAAAAAATTAGACTAAAAATAGTTTAATTTTAAGAACCAAGAGTGTAACAAAAACTAAAATTTAGGAACCAAAGTTCTAAAAAAATTAAAATACCTAAACACATAAATATGAGTACATCCATGAAGTGCATTGTACCCTTCAAAATTAGTTATAAAAAAAAAAAAAAAAGAGACTAAAATAATTTAATTTTAAAAATCAGTGTAAGAAAAGGTAAATTTTAAGTACCAAAGTGCTGAAAATATTTAAAACCCAAAATGTAAATATGAGTATAGTTGAGAGACTAACAATGCTAATAACTCTAAATTAAAATAAAAAAGTGGTTGTGTACAGTGATACAATGGCTTAATATTTCACATTAATATTTGAGCTTAACTAAAGTTCTTCGTAGCACCACCCTCTTTAATACACCAACGTTGGTTACAAACCCCGTTGCCAGTCCCGATAATCAATTCCTCCAAATTGAGTCTCAATAAAAAATAAAAATCGTTTTTATTTTTTAAACGATTTGGTATTTTTATTTAGACCAATTGTGTTTTTAGTTTTCATTTATTTAATTCTTTTAAAAGTATTATGACATAATATTTGAGGTAACAATTTAGATCATGATACAATAATATTAGTATCAACAGGATTGATTATAAATAAGTTACTAACATACTAATCCATTCCAAAATTGACATAAATTAAGTTAATTTAATTAATAAAAATATAAAATAATAATAAATAAATATTTTAATATATTAAAATGTAAAAAATATAAAATAACAATAATATTTTATTATAATAGATTAAACATGTAAATCCATTTAATACAAATAATAGATTAGAGTTGAAACATTTTGCCACGATTAATTAACAAGTTAACAAAAACATGACCCGCCAACACAAATTACAACTACAAAATATTATATGAATTAAAAAAGTTATAAATGTTAATTGTTATTACTGATGAACATTAATAAAGAAACGCATTAAGATTAATCTCATAAATGTTTACAATTGATGTAAATGAAATATACAAATGATCTTATAGACAAATTTGTAATTTGAATTCAAATTAAAGAATACTTGAGGCAGCATATACATTTGGCATATTCAAATTAGTTGACAGCATTACAAATCCTTCTGATCTGTCCCGCAGAACCAGTAAGAGGCTCAATATCTCCCATTTTAACCATGGCAGATGCAAAATCAGCCAAAAAGGTCGAAGGGTTCTTACTATACTCAGATACAATGCTGTCCGTTGATCCTCCACTGAAAAGAACTTGATCAGATTGAAGAAGACCCTTCTTTTGAAGCAAGTTCTTGAAGTAATTATTGTCCAGTTGGTTCGGCGTCACCAAGTCAAGTGGTGCCAACTTTGCATCCCCTGAGCTAATCGGACAGCCGCGTTTTCGAGTGCTAGCAAAGCCGGCATCGATGTCGCTGGCATTGTTGTAGATTCTGCCACGGAAGGTGGCACATTGAGCCTGTCCGATTGAATGTGAACCCGACAAGGCAACCATGTCCCTTGCACTGAGGCCTTTGCGGTCGAATCTAGATACGAGTTCTTGAAGGCTTTCTGTGAAACGAGGAAGATTAGAAATTGCCTCATCTGGATATGTTGCTATCGAATCTCTTCTTCCGAGCTTCACTGTCCACGACGGACCGCTCACGGAGACTGATGCATCGCGAGCTGCGACTGCGAGAACATCAGCGCAAGATACAACACCTGGACATATTTTTTCAACCTCTTCTTTCGCATTGTCTATGAGTTCGTAACCTCTTGCGGAATCCTTATTAAAAAATACCTCCCTTTCGTTGTTAGCTGTATCGTTAAGTAAAATTGATCCATCACAACCCTGTAAAAACAAGAATCAATTATTGTTATAGAGAGAAATATATATATATATATAATAATGATCAAATACTTCAAACTTTTGAAATCAATATTAGTTAAATTTAGTAGCAAAGTCAAAATTTTTTGACGTTTTAAATTTAAAATTTAATAATTCTATGTAAATATTAAATTAAAAACACATTTAAGAATTCAAAATGAGCATAAAAAATGTGAAAGGATTAAGCTTTTGTAAACAATGATAATTGAATTTTTTAATATTGGTAGAAGAAAATTAAAGAATAAAAATAGCCATTAATGGTTTATACAAATCTCTAATAATTAAGATCGTTAAGTACCTTGACGAAGCAATCATGGAAATGAAGGCGAATGAGAGAGGCCGCCATTCGACGTTCTCGGGAGATTCCAGCTCTAATGGAAGTTCGGATGGTGCTGAGAGCATTAGGACAGGTTTTGTCATAAAACGTAGAAGATAGTTGAGCTTTGCTTGTTGCACTGAAAACCATCATCAACGTGAAGACAACAAATGCAAATGAATTGGAAGCCATTATATGAAAGTTAATTTGCTAGACTTTTGCAAATTATGATGGAGTTTGCTTCAGTGGGGAAAAGGAAATATTGATGAAGAGAAGAAGAAAATAATATTGGAAATGGTGTGGAGCAAAAGAAGAGCTTCTCATCATATTTATAGTAATTAATTTGTCTGCAGGCTCGAAGTTTATTTTTATTTTTTTGTCTGCCGTAACGCGTTGAATAGTTTAAGTAATTCTTTGATTGGAAATTCGGTGGGTTTGAATTTGTACAGCGAGTCAAAGATGATAATCCATATAATGTAAAAGTTGGAGTTGGTCGTCTTTGGCAAATTGTGAATAAAGACAATGTACAAATGAAAGTCGCAGCCGAAAATATAAATATAATTAATACAAATGATTCCAACGTAGATAACAGCTGCATCCAGACTATATGCCCGAGTTTGACATTTTTCCGGCCCATTTTATCTTTTAACTTATACATATTAATGAAATTAAAAACGCAATTTATATAGTATATATATATATATATATGTAGAAATGATATAAAATTTATGGATGACTAGTTGGGTTTAATATTTTTTTCTGAATTTTTTTTAACCAAACATATTCACAAATGTTATAAAATTTAAATTAAAAAAAAAACACCATTACATGCCAAACTATTATTTTTTGTATTGGAACTTTTCATTTTTAGATTTTTTTAAAAACTCAGCAATCCAAATGCTTAAAAAAAAAAAAAAAAAAAAAAAAAAAAAAAAAAAAAAAAAAAAAAAAAAAAACTGTCAATCCCCATGGTGTTGATACTATATAGGTTTTATATAATTTCATATTATATATATATTTATATATTGGGGCGTATAAATTTGAATTCGGATAGGCCTAGATTATACCAAATTAGTGTTACTCAGCTATATATATATATATATGTATATAATTATAATGGATAGCGCTAATCTTTCTCTATCAAATATCCAAAATATTCCTTCTAATTATTTCCTTTTCCCGTCAAATCAAAACTCGCATAATCTTGGAGGCATATGGTCCATCTTCAATCTCGTAGAGTAATTAGTAATTGGGGACATTATAGACACAGAGCTGTTCAATTTTGTTTTTGTTTTCGAAAATAAAGATGTTTATTTATTATAATAAAAATAATAATATCATATTAATTGCCACATGAGTTAGTAAATAATTTTGTAAACAAATTTGGTACTGTAGCAAACGATGTGAAATAATCGGTTGCAATTTCTAATGGTTTCAATTTTGAACAATGTAGATGTTCAGCTATTTTTAAATTTATTTCCACAATATATTTTATTTTCTTTTGATTTTATGTTTTATTTCGTATTCGTATTCGTTTTTGTTTCTTTTTTCTTTTTTTCCTTTTTTGTGATAAACATTACATAAATCTTTTTGTATACCACGTTTTCAAGTTTCCTAAACTTGTCTAAAAAACACAGCATCTTACTTTTTTTTTTTTTTTTTCAAATCCTATAATCTCTCAACCTCTAAGTAGAAATACTAAAATATTAATTAAATTTATTTACCGAATAATATGTATAAAATTATTGGTTGACATGTTCATATAATTTAATATGGATAAGTGAATAGAAAATATAAACTAATTGAATATTGGCATATCATTTTCTACATTATTTGATAAATAAATTTGCTCAATATTTTAAAGGTTTTATTCCATGTACATCCCTTTAGGTTAGAAATTTCCTAACTTGGGCCCGTCCTTTTTATCCCTTTCTAGGTAAAAAAAAAAAAAAAAAAACGACGGATTTGGCTCTAGACTTGTCGTTTTTTCAAAACGGCATCGTTTTGTAGCCTTGTTATCTGGATAAAAACGATGGGCCTAGCTTTTGTCCGTCGTTTTTAACTTCGTATTATATTCTTTACACGTCTTTTCCTCTCTCATTTTCCCTTACTTCTTTAGAAACCCTAAAGCACTCGCCGCTGTTTGCTCATCTTCTACATTGTGGTAATCGTTTCCTCCTATTCTCCATTGTGGTCAGATTACTTCTTTATTTCACAGAATATTTGTGATTTTGAACCCAAAAACTATAAGGTTAGTACTCGACAATCTATTTAAATTACAAATTGTGAATGCGTTATTCCGTGAAAATGTTTGAATCCATGCACTGAAAAGTTTAAATATTGAATATATTGTGTTCGTCTGGTTGTTAATTTGTATATGACGGGCCTAACTCATTCATTAGAAAGTTCGAATATTGAATATAATGCATTATTTTGTTTGAATATTGAATGTATTTGTTAAGTTAGTTGTTAATTTGTATATTGTGTATATAATCAGAAATTGTATAAACTATCCAGTGATATATATTAAATCTGATGATATGTATTAAACTCAATGATATGTATGAACTACCCGTGCATATATTGTGCATATTTTGTGTGAAAAATTGTATATGAGGGTTTTGGTTTAATTAGTAATTTTGTATAAGAGTTTTGTAATTAGAATATATTTAATATTTAATATTTAATATAAATTTGTATAAATTGATTTAAAAGCAGTTAAAAAAAAAAGAAAACATAAACGTCGTCTATATATTTGCCGCGTGGCGACCATGTGGCTTCGGCATGATTTTAGACGACGGTATAGTCCGTCGTAATAATGTTTTAGACGTTTTTTTTAACCGTCGTTTATATTTTATAACTATCAACGACGCTTAATTAAAAAATAAATTATATCTCTCGTGTAAACACTTAAGACGTCAAATTTTTACTGACGTTTTTGACTATATTTTCTAAGGGTGGATTGACTTGCCTTTATATCTATATATTGATTTGACAGGGACGATGGATTCTCCATATGGTGACCATCTTTATATTGCAAAATCTTCACAAATCACGTGTTTCAGTTAACGACGAAGGGACAAAACAAACTTCAATGTATATCCCCCACTAGAGCTACATTTTGTAGCTGACCATCTTTTTATGTTCATGATCAGAGAAATGGTTAATGAAGCAATTATAATACCAATTTTTTTTTCACTCATAATTCCCTCTATGAGTAAAGACAAATAAACTATTAATGTTGAAAAAAAAAATTTGAATTACATATAGCATTGTTTGGCATACTTTATCTTTTGGTTTTTGCTTATCAAGAAGTGATTTTTGAGAAAGTAATTTTTGACTGTGTTTGGTTAAAAGCATTTTTTTAAAAATAAAGCATTTTTAAAAAATTATTCAAATATTTTAATAAATAATTTTAAAAATTTAATATATACTTCTTATTTTCAACAAATGGCATAAGAATTCTTTAAAAAGTTGAAAATATTTTATTTTTCAGCGACATTAGCAATAAATTGAGAAACAGGATATAATAATAAATAAATAAAGTCTAACAATTAGATATATATTAAGTTTAGGTTTGAACGTCACTAAAAAGCTGTAGATATTTAACTTTTTATTTTTTTTATCTTTGATTGAAAAACATGAAATAAAGTAATAAATAAAAATTGATTAATATGATTGTTTACAGTTGATGGAATTGAATATATATAGGATAGACAATTCTAGTGTCTATTTATTAATGTTTTTATCAAACAAATGCTTAATAAGATATAAATTGAATAATATTTCGTTGCATTGGCTAGAATTTTAGTTAACAACTTTACAAATCCTTATTGTCTGTCAAGCAGAACTAATAAGAAGCTCAATATCTTCCAATTTGACCATGGTCGATGCAAATTTTGACAGGAACATTTCAAGGTTATTACTGTATTCAGATACAATGTTATCTGTTGATACTCCACTGAAAAGAAATTGATTAGATCCAAGAATTCCTTTCTTCTCCATGAAGTTCTTAAAGTAATTATTGTCCAACAAAAACAAAAACAGTTTTAGTTGTCACATGAGTGATGATTTTTGTCTTCTTCATATTTAGATCGAAGTGTCAAATTTTAAAATTAGGAGGTATCAGCTAAAGACCCTTGAATGAAAAAATTGCAATTTTAAAGGATACTAATAGTGTTGTTTTCCCTTGATAATATCTTAATTAATAGATTGAACATTCCTCATTACTTTTTACCACAAACTGAAAGACATAAAACTCTTAGGGCACCTGTGTAGTGCCAGCCATAGACACTCTAACGATCAAGTCGAGCAGAAGTTTATGAAAACTAAAGAGAAATTGATTTTCTAAAGTTTAGAATGCAAAATCCTTACCTAAATTTTAGATTTTCTAATTCTTTTATGAAACCAATCCCAACCCTAATGGGCTGACAACATGGTTCTAGAATTAGATCAGATGGTTTTCTAATTCTGTTGGGATAATACAATCCCTGGTACTAAATAAATAGTCTCCGGCTTCCACTTTATATCTCGGACATTTCGAGATATCTGATTGATCTTTGGTTGAACAAAATCCTTTAGTTACCAAAAACTAGTTGAACAGAAAATGCACGAGATTCATTTTATTCTGGCATATCCCGAGACTCTTCCTTATTCCCAACTATAACTTTGGGTATGCAATACAGTCTCACATACACCATTATTGTGTGGTCTGACCAATACTTCGTGTCAACAACGAACATATTGGTTGAAGCAAAAAATGTCCCACATAGTTAGCCTCCCACTCCGTTGAGTAAAAGGTTTGCTCAAACAGAGTAGAATCATTTGTCCAAGACTCTTTAAGTGACTGATGTGATAAGTGTTCTAATCGATATATAATTGTTTTTCCATGTGCCATGTCATTTCAGTTCCCAAAGTTTGACGAAACATACACGCCTTTACTCTCAATCATCTCTTGATCTTAATCATTGATTTAAATCTTCATTTCTAAATCTCAGCCGTAGATTTGTACATAAGTAAACCCTTAACTTATTCTTCCTTTTCTAAAAATTGTAAAACGTAAATCAGGCAAAAAGCTCTATTTCTCTTCGTTTTGCCATTTTCTTAGTGTGTTTTAACTCAAGTCCTCATCAAATTCGCTCATTTTGAGTCGCACACTCTTGGAGAACTCATTGCTGATTTTAGACATCACTGAAAAGGAGTCACTTATTAGAAAAAGACCCATTCTCCTTCTGTTTAATCCATTATTCGTCACGTTGTTCACATCTTTTGAATTCTCGGGTTAGTACCTGTTCTCAATTTAAAATTTTCTTTTGAACATTCAAATTTCTATTTCTGTCAATTTATACTTCAAATGTTTAGGAACTTAAATTTTTAATCAAGTTCCCATTCAAAAATCATGTTTCTTGATATGTCCAACACATCTCTGTATTTAGACCTATAGGATATTTTGAAAATGAGTATGAGGAAAATCCTTCGGACCATCCCTTCGAGGACTTGGGTTCTGAGGAAAAAACAAAATCCCCCAGTCACTTCTATATATTATTATACACATAATTTCGATTATGTTGCTAGAAATCTAGGCTTAGAAGACCCTGAAAATGAACCATCCGAGAAAGAAAAAACCTTGGACTAGGTCAAGAGTGAAAAATTAGCCTCAGCCGTTTCTTCATGTAGCCTTAAGGTCACTTCTTTTTCTTGCTGAAAGAAAGGCCAATAGAAAAGAGAACCTTTGAGTTATTCATCCAAAATAAAAACTAATTTTGAGCATATCTCAAATAGAGACAAATACCATTTCCATAACAATATTCTCGACCATGCTGATGAAAAAGAATCAATAGCCAAGCCTAGAAAAGGCTTCACTTGTTTTTACAAAATTCCTTTGAACCTGGGACTCTTTTTCCTAAACCGCTGCTTTTTCCGAGCTTTCCTCTTGCATTTTAACTTAGCCCTGGCTCAGTTAATGCCAAATGCATGATGCATCTTACTCAAACTTATCATCTTATCTGAGACTTGACCATTGATATTACCCTTTCCATTCTTCTATATTTCTATTCCCTCCAAGAATATTCGGTCGATAAATATTGTTTCCAACTATGCCTGTAAAAGGAGGAAATTCCTCATTGACACTTCAACCTGCAACAAACATTGTCAACACAAATACTTCTTTGTTGGAAGTGATTAGGGGCAAAGTGAACTCAACTCCAACTCCAGGCCTATGAGAAATACCTAGAACATGAATTTCTATAAATTATTTACTCTGACTATTGGTTTGAATCATCATACATTATTCTAACCTTATTTTTCAATTCTTTACTTTGAATGAAGAACATCATCTAAATCAAGAACCATTATCTCTCAATGAGGATGAACAAACTACCATCTCTTAGCTCATATACATTTAAGCTCCATTCCCCCTGGCATTGGATGATATGTCCACATACAAACTCTTCTCGGACTTGAAACTTTGGATTCTTTTTATGCTTCTTGGAAGCTAACAAGAATTTCTTGATTAGATTCAGCAATGATTTGATATTTCATTGTTGTTTGAGGAACATATTTAATGTCAAATGCTCCTAGCTCAATTGCCCAGAAGGCCATCAGTCCTACTGGGTCTAGTTTATATAAAATAGCTCGGAGAGGGTATGACGTGATAACTTTGATCATGTGACTTTTAAAATATGGCATCAGTTTTCGAGCTGATATGACTAAGGCGTGAACTAGCTTTTCCATGTGTGTACAATTCTGCATCTAGCAACACTCTACTAGCATAAAAAAATCGGCCTATGTTCCTTCCCTTTAGTTTTCACCAATGTCGAGCTCACCGTATAATCTAAAACAGCCAAATATAGTTGCATAATATCTCTTTAATTTGGCTACATAGGCAACTATGGTGATCCGAGGTATTCCTTCATTTCTCCGAATGCCTTTTTGCATTCTTCCATCCACTCAAAGTTTTTTTTACTTTTTTCAAAATTTTGAAAAAGCTAAGAACGAGAAAATGAACTTGCTCAAAGTTGCCACTCTTCCATTCAACCTCTAGACATCTTTCTTGCTCTTCAGAAAAGGCAAAGCTCTGGGCTGGTTCGGGTTTTATTTTATTTTTCTCCTGAGTAACAAGGTGTCCAAGTAACTTACTGAGACTCTGTATATGCACTTTGTGGGATTGAGTCGCATCCTATACTTTTCAAAAATGTTAAAAGTTCGCCTCATATAATGAAGGTGGTGATCGGACTTCAAACATTTTACTTGCATATCGACCTATATAAACCTCCATTATCTTCATAATTTTCTCCTTGAAAATCCAATTAATAAGGCGTTAATATGTGGCTTTTGCATTATTAAGTCTGAATGTCATAATTTTGTAATAGTAGATGCCATTCTCTTGGTCATCAGGATGCATCAAAATATTAATATAACAAGAGAAAATATACAAGAAATTCATCATATTTTGCCCTGCCGTCACATCCACCAGTATGTCAATCATCAGGAGAAAGGGAAACTAGCCTTCAGACATGTCTTGTTTAGATCAGTGAAATCAATACAAACACTATTCTTTCATTCTTTTTTTTTTCGCCACCACCACATGTGCTAGACATTAAGGATAATGCACTTCCATGATCATGTCATTTGCCTCCAATCGATCTACCTCCCCATTCACAGCCAAGTTTTTCTCAAACACAAAGTTCATCCTCTTCTGTTTAATTGGCTTGAAAGTGGGATCAACGTTCAAATTGTTGGTTATTAACTAAGAATATGTGACATGAATATTACTAGTGTTCCATGAAACGTAATGTAACATCTGCTTCAAAAAATTAATGAGCCTCTCCTTAGTTTTAGGTGTCAAACAAGTTATGATCTTCAATGTCCAATCTAGGTTCCCAAGGTCCACGGAAACCTTTTCTATCTGATCTTCATCATCATTTTCTAGCTCACTGTCAGAACTTGGAGGCTCTTTTAATGCTATTTGGTTATGAATTTTCCCTTCGTAGCCTTTTACATAACATGATTGAGCTACTCTCTACTCACTTTTCAAGGTCTCCACCTTAATTCCATTGGGAAATTTTATCTTCTAATGGAAAGTGGATATCACAACTTTCATCTTGTTCAACCACGGACGTTTGAGAATTGCATTATAGGCCGAATATGTGTTCACCACTATCATTGTCACGTACACTGTCTTTACCCTTGTGGAGACTGGCATCCTATCTCTTCCCATTACATAACTAGGGTCGCTACTAGACCCGACCAGATTCAACGTTATCTTCTCTACTATTTCTCATCATACTTCATTTGTTTTAGCATGGACAAGAAATGTATATCCAACGAGCTTCATTATCGATCAATATCCTCTTTATGAAGCATCTGGCTATCGTGAATTCTACAACGAGAGCATCATTATGGGGGAAGTGTAAACTTTCAATTACACGTTTGGTGATCACCATATATGGTTTGTCCATAAATTTTCAATCGTACATCCCAATTGCAGCTACCTCTACCCCATGGACTTGTCTTCTTTTTGCTGCCAAAGTATAACCACCATTTCAAATACTTTATGTATAGTATTAACCACTGCATCTACTACCTCTTTCTCATCCAAATCTTATTTTTCATCCAATTTTTTTACCTTCGATCTTAGCACACTTAACAAAATTATTCCCTCTCATATGTTCAACCATCATGTTGGGTTAGACAGTCATGACATAATGTTTGAAAGGGTTAAAAATATCATCCATCATGGTGTTCGCCTTGGGATATATTACCTACTTGGCTGTGTAAATATCCTCGAATGAAATTTTACACTTAGGCAAATGTGACCGTTAGGTGTGCCCACGGTTGAAATATCCCTCTACATGTCTTGGATCTCCCACTGTCTCTCAGTCTTTCTTCTCTATCTTACCTATAGTCCTACCTTAACTGAAATTCTAAAAAGTACATATCATTTTGAGTCACGAACACATAATGGACGTGCCTGAAAAGCCCATGATCTAGGTATGGATGAGTCATGTCTAGGAAGCTCATGAGCTAGGAACGGATGAGCCCATGGACTAGGCACAGACGAATTCAAGATGGACCTGGCACGACACAAGTTCATGCTATAACGTGCACAAATAATTTATAAATACATAAGTTATATTAATTTACTTTATATTTGTATTATTTTGTGATTTTTTTAAATAAATCAATGTTATACTTTATTTAATTAATTTTATTTTAGATTTAATCTTTTTAACTGTTCAATATCATGCTCTTTTCTTTTTCTTTTCTTTTTTGCTTTAAGGTTATCTAATTAATTAATTATGATTTTTTTTTCTCTTTTATGTAAATAATAATTGTTTAATAAATCATAAAATAAATTAATTGTAGTATATTTAAGTTATTTGTTATATATATTTTTATAATGTCTTATTTAATAATATATATATATACAATTCTGCTATAAACCTAGAAGTCGGGGTTTATAGCCATCCCCGACGGGGACACATGTCAGTCCCAAAATTGCAGTTGCAATTTGTAATCTCCACATGCAAGGCACGTGGTCAACCCCCTCTCTCTCTCTCTCTCTCTCCCGCGAATACCTTCCCCGCAATTCGCCCTAATTTTCGCCCCAATTCCTTCCCTTCTCCTGCGATACCTTGCCCCAAAATTCCACCTCCAACGATCGAGGCTCACATATGAGCTCGGGGAGGAGGCTGCAAATCGGGCTGTGTGCGAGACTATGTGAGGAAGGGAGGACAATCGGCGAGGCTGGGCTCTCGGCGATTGACGCTCGACAATTGACTTGGGGAGCAGCTCTACAAATCAGGCTGTGCATGGCTGGGGAGGTACTAGCGAGGTTGGGTTGTGCGTGGCTGGAGGAGGCACAGGCAAGGCCGAAGGAAGGAGGGAGGGAAAGGATGAGGCTCGACTGGGGGAGAATTTGTAGCGAAAGGCATCGCGGGGGGGGGTTGGCGGGG
>QANX01001020.1:0-85889 GCA_003254975.1 Ochetophila trinervis | reverse complement strand
ATATATATATATATATATTTAATATAAACACGAATACGAACGTGGCAGCAGGATCATGACGCAAAATAATAAATAAATGAGTCGCAACAAGCACGAAAAAATAAATAAATAGACTAGCATAAATACAAATGAGTATGAGTATTCAAAAAAACCGACCAACCGATGAAACTGACTGGTCCAATATAATTCAACTTGTTTAGATCAAAAATTTTAGTGTCAGTGGATTGTATTGAATTTGAATTTCAAAAATCGACTATTGAATCATATTAAATTGGTTTCTAGTCATTGAAACCAATTAACTTAACCAAATCAGTCCAATTATATTTTAAATAATAATAATAAATATATATATATATATATAATATAAATATGTTATTTGTCAATAATATATATTTAATAACATAAATTAATAATAAAAATGATACATTAATAAAAGGTTTTAGTCAAACTTTAAGATTTAAAATTAAAAAACCAAAAAAAATTAAAAATTAAAAGTTTATTTTTTTTAAAAGAGATCAAGCTTAATATTACCAATTAGATTGGACTGTATTTAATACATTAATCGGTTTAGTTTGGATTGAGGAAAAACTAACTGATTACTAATTGATTTTGATTGATTATTTTCAAATTTTATTGGTTTCGAACCGATGAACATCCATACAAATGGGTTAATGCTTGCATGACTCAATTATTATTAAAAAGTCCAATTATTATTAATAATTCATTAGAAAATTAAATAGATTAAATTAATTACTATTGCAGAAAATGATAATAAATAAATAAAATGGTTGTGTGCGTTGATGCCTTAGCTAAGACCTAATATTTCATATTTCATATTAATATTGAATATATTTCACCTATATTTAATTTAATATTTTAAGTTTCACATTAATACTTTCTATATTTCCTCTATGTTCCACCTAGCTGAAATTCTACCAAAGACGAACCACTTTAATATATGCCATAACTTGGTCACAAGTCCCGTTACAAAGCTCAGCAATCAACTTGTCTAAAATGAGTCTAAATAAATATTAATCCTTTTTACTTTCTACATGTTGTGGTATTTTTATTTAGACCAACTAGGCTTTTAGTTTCCATCTGATTTTTTTTTTAAGAGTATTATGGCATACTATTTCATAAATTGAGAAGGTTAAATATTAATTATTATTACTTTTTAGCATAAACTGCCCTAACAACGTGTGTTTGTATATATGTGAAACTTTTTAATTAAAATATTTTTATTTTATTAAAATGAAAATGGAACTAAAAATATATTTTCCATAATAAAATAAAGATATTTTTATTGGAGATTTAATATATATATATATGATTATAAAGTATTTATAACAGCATAAAGTACTTAAAAAAATTAATGTTATAGAAACTCTCGTCGCAACCACTGTAGACAAGAATTTAAATAAAAGAGTATTACGGTCAACTCAAAGATTTGATCAACTCAACATTCCAATTTCCCAGACTTTTATGACTTTTTTGACCAATAGATATTCCTCAATTTTAAATTACGTACCTACAACAAATTATTGGGAGGTGTTCTTGAAGTTTATGCTCAAATATGTTCACATTAATTGCAGCCAATTTAAGTTGGTTTTCATAAATGTCAAGGATTAAATCGATGCCCTAGAAATGAACATTAATATTTGACGTTGATTTGGTCTCTGAGATTAGAGATGTTTACCATTTCATGTATATATTTGCTTGGATGCATATGTATAGAAACTAGCTGTCTCAATCCTTTTTTTCTGGCATCGTTTTTCTTTTACTTAAAACTACTCCGGTGAGTTGCAACAAATGGAAAATCATCAGCAACTAGTCGTTGTCGGTTAAAGGACCGCCAAAAATCGCGGTTTTATGTAAGGTTTGAATACAAAAGGGAAATGCAAAACAAAAGAAAAAAAATAAAATGGAAAGCCAAAATTTAAAGAGATAGCGAATTATACTTTCAATTTTTTTTTGTTCCTTAATTGGAAAAAGTGAAAGTGGATCCTTAAATTTATATAATTATTACTATTAATTTTGCATATCCTTGAACCTTAAAAATCTCATATTCTTTTCTGATTGATTAATTAATTAGTGGAACACATGGTGAACATTAATAAAGTGACAAATTAACATTATTCATATATAATTTTTTACAATTGATACAAATGAAAAATACAAATGATCATACAGACAACTTATGTGCCTATTTATTTGAAAAAAAAAATAAAAAAAAAACAATTTTTAGTTCGAATACAAAATAAAGAATACTTAAGGCAGCACCATGTTCCTTTCACTGAGGCCCTTGTCAGCAAATCTAGATATAAGTTAGCAACATCATCTCTCAACACTATGCAAAAAGTGTAGATCCACAATACTTTTCATATGTAGACAGTTAAAAAAAATTGCCTGACAAAAATTAATTTTTAACACAAAATTATTCTGTCGCCTTTATTGTAACAAAATGATGACACAACTATGTCGCAAAACTGTTTCATCAGTGCTGTCAAATACATTCAACAACACGCACTCTGCAACTGTTGCAAAACATTTGTTCGCTAAATACATTTAGGGACACATACTCTACATTTGTCGCAAAAATTATGTGCTCCAAAAACAATTCACGACACAAAAAAATAAAGTGTCTCTAAGTAATTAGGCATGAAACCTAACTAGCGACACCAAACAAACTTGCGCCGCTAATTAATTTAGGCATAATTAGCGACGAATGTGTCGCTCATTAATTTAGGCATAATTAGTGACGAATGTGTTGCTAATTAGGTGGAAGAACATCCAAATTAGCGACACAAAAGACTAGTGTCGCTAATTTATGGACAATAGCGACGCATATGTCACTAATAACTCTAAATTAGAGACAAAGTTTGCTTTTGTGTTGCAAATTTAGGACAAATGGTAATGCATGCGTCGGTGATTAATTTACACCTACTAAAAATTAATTTATACCTACTAGAAATTAATTTACAGCTACCAAAAAAATCAATTCACACCTATCATTCTCTATCTATAAATATATATATTCTTTCTTTCACAATCCACTCCTCATTTTCAATTCTCTTTTATATCTTTTTTGTCCTCTATTTTGAAAGAGTATAAGCTATTATTCTAAATTATTCAGCTAATTTTCTTTCAAAATAAAAAGACATAATGAAATATTCATCTGAAAACAAAATTCCCAACTATGCATAGATATTCTTATATTTTTTGTCTTTTTGATTTAGCTGATATTCTTTCAAAATAGAAGCAAATGTTGAAATATTCTTGACAATTATGCTCTTTTATTTAATCGACTCACTACAAATTGTTGATTTATGTGCCTTACATAATTCACCTACCTAAAGATCAAACATGATCGAAGCTAGATTGCAAAAGCAACCGTCTTTGGAAAAATAAGATTGAAGAGAAGCTTGATCGGTAGAAGCAGGTACGAGGAGCAAGTCTATCAATTAGAGGAGCATATAAAGATGTTGAATAGATTGCTTGTAATGTAATGTCAAGAAATTCTCAACTTTTCATAAATATTCTTTATGGTTTTTCTTTTAGATCTAGCTGATATTCTTTCAAAATAGAAGTAAATAGTGAAATATTTTTTATTTTTAGGCTATTTGAGGTGATCGATCTACTATAAATTGAAGATCTATGTTCCTCAGTCATTTTCTCTCCTAAAGATCAATTATTTTATTTTTAGTACACTAGATGCAGGTCCAAAATGGATGTCAGACATGGGCAACAAAACTGGTTTTGACTTGGAGTAGGCTTGTCATCATCTGCTNCGTATAATAAAAGCACGCTTGCTTTTCTTTTTTCACTCTGCTTATTAGTTGAGGCACTGCTTGCGTCTGCGTGTTCTCATCTAAGAAAGATGTAAAGTGCTCACGGAGCGCACTTGCGAAGGACCAACGACGAGCTATATAGAGGATAAGAGAAGGAATCCCTTATATATTCAAAAAAAAAGAAAGTGTCCGTTAAGTTTTTTTTTCCTATCAATCTCGATTCCTGCTTATGAATCATGGAAAACCTGTGCTGAAAACAGTATTTATAGAGTAAGGGGCGACTGAGGAGAAGAAGATCAGACGAGAAATGCTAGTCTTCCCGAATGGATTCCGTCTCGTTCAGCCTACCTTATACTATCAATCATCTATAAGCAGCCGTTTCTTACTTCCCGGATGCGTAAGATCTGCCTTCTCGTAGACAAGCACTACGGGATAGGGGATTGGATTTATCCCACCAGGATTTTCGTCTTTGCGTCTTTTCTTAAAAGAAATGGCGGTAATACAAAGATATATGTATTGAGGAGTAGGTGTTGACGTTGGCGAGCTGCCTTTCTTGCTTGTGGTCAGTCACGAATTAATTCTTGCCGTCCCTCCTGCTTAGTCTTTCGTGCAGTCGCTCTTTTTTCAGTCTATCTGTCTATTTTTTTTGCCTGAGGAACGAATCTTTCTATCCTCCACTCAGATTATAGTAATCGTAGAAGTAGCCTCTATCTTCTTCTATTATTGCCGGCTTGGAGAGAGCGGTTGCGAAGACACTCTCCCCCAACACTTTAAATAAAAGAGGTCATCCGCAAAACATATATGCGTTAATTTCTCTTTACCACCAGTAGAATCTAAATCTCCCTTGGTTATATACAGCCCAGAAGAAGCTTCCATAACCAAAACAAAGATGTATGGCGACATCAGGTCGCCCTGTCTCAACCCCCAGGAAAAAAAACCATTCAGCTCCCCATTAATGCAACTATAGAACCGAGGAGTTGAGATGCATGCCCTGATCCATTGCACTACCCGCTGGAAAGCCCCTTAGAAATTTTCACAGGAAGAAGGGCAACCCCCGGGCCCCTTGTGCCCTCCAAGTGGATTTTTTTAGAGAAGGATAACTTGAAGAGNTATATATATATATATATATATATATCCAAACTCGCCATTAAGGGATACATTTATGAACAATAGAGAGCATGAGTCGCTAATTTAGGCATCATTAGCGACGCATGCATCACTAATTAGGTGGATGGTTTAGAGAATTAGCAACACAAAAGTACAATGTCACTAACTTTTGGACAATAATGACTCATGCGTCTCTTGTAACTATAAATTAGCAACAAAGTTTGCTTTGTGTTACTAATTTGGGCGACCCATGCCTTGGTAATTAATTCAGACTTACTAAAAATTAATTCACACCTACATTATCTATCTATAAATACTTACATTCTCACTTTCACAATCCACTTTTCATTTTCAACTCTTATATATATATATATATATACAGGGGTGCTAAAGCACTCGACTTCTGGTTTTTTAAGGAGGCCAAAAGCACGGCTCCGTGTTAACGCTTCGATCAAAATTGGAATTTGGCGGTCAAAATTAGAACAAATGCAAGCTCGGTCAAAATTGGGGAGGTACGATCAAAATTGAGGGGAAATGGCAAAACACGCCGTTTGATATACAAAATCAAAATTTTGAAAATCTCAGGCTCGATTTTCTCTTGTCAGTCTGAAGAAGCTTCACCACAGGATTTTGGATTGAAAGGTGGTGAAGGCGTAGATAATTGGAAGACTGCAGAAGGGTACAAAGCGTGGAGCTTTATGGAGGAGGAGAAAAGCGATTTGTTTGATATCGAAGATGAAGATTTGAAGGTTGTTGGTGAAACTGAAACTGGGTTAGAGAGTAGCAGTAGTAGTTTGGGGGATGAGAAAAAGGAGGAGGAGGCAAAGAGGCTCGAGAAGGAGGAACAGGATCTCACTGCCATTCTCAAAGGTTTTAATTGGGTTTCCATGGATTTCAATGTCCGTGTTAGTGGGTTGTGATATAGTTTTATTCTTGATTTTGTATTGCTAAATTGTAGGACCAAATCGTGCATTTGGGGACTTAATTTCTGCATTTGAGATTACTGATGAAATGCTTGACAATTTGCTTGCATTGAAGAATTTAGAAGGGGTGGAGGGATTGCCTCCTTTGAGAGAAATAAAGGATTTGAGGTATGAGAAAAGTAAAAGAAAATCGAGCAAAGCGGAAATAGAGATGCAGAAGCAGGAGGAATTTGCGAAAGCAAAAGTGAGGCAGAGGAATTTGGGAAATGGCAAAATTTTGATCGAGATCAATTTTGACCGCACGTGTTTTCAGGAGTTAATTTTTTCCCGTGTTTTCGAGTCCCGATTGGGTGCCTTAGTGGCACCGTATATATATATATATATATATCTTTCTTGCCCTCTATTTTGAAAGAGTATTAGCTATTATTCTAAATTATTCTAGTGATCTTCTTTCAAAATAAAAGGAGAATGAAATATTCATTTGACAAGGAAAAAAATTCCTAACCATGCATAAATATTCTTTTTTTTTTCTCTTCAATATATTTAGCTGATACTATTTTAAAATAAAAGCAAAGAATGAAATGTTCTTGGTCATTACACTCCTTAGTTTGATCGACCTGTTATAAAATGTCGATCTATGTGCCTCTCGTAGTTCACCAACTTAAAGATCAATTATTTCATTTTTAATACATGAGAAGTGGGTCGACGCTGGATGTCAACAACTGGCAACCAAACCTTGAACAAGGTTCTCCATCATCTTCTCACTCGATCATTTTATTTTTGCCGAGATCGATGGAGAATTTATGTAAACCTACTCAGTTCTAAAAGACTTCTTGTTATGTAATTCAATAAAATAATGATATTTTTATATTTTCTGGAGAGATTTGTTTGTAGTATAATTCTATGTACATATATATATATATATATATTCTTTTGTTGCACATGGAAAGGCTTTTATTCATCTAAATATATATATATATATAGAAGCCTCATAAATAATATTTAATGTATAATATCATTCACGTACCCATAATTTTATATAAGTTCAATAAACAATAGACTTTCACTAAACAAGATTTAATAAAATAATTTACTATAAATAATATCATTCAATTCTAAAAACTAGATTTATTGATATTCAAAATATGAATATTCCTAATCAATTTATTTATAATGATCGAAGTACTATTAATAAAGTTTATTAATTTGAAACTCATATGGAAAAAAATGGATTTTTTCAGTTTTTTTCTTATATATATATATATAAATTAACTAACCATTAAAGGACACATTTTAATAAATAAAAAAATGTGCAAAAATAGATTTAGCGACGACTTGCATCGCTAAATATCCACAAATAGCGACACAAATAGTCGCTAAATCTCCCAAAAAGATTTAGTGAGGACTTTTGTTACTAAATCTCCTTTAACAGTGACGCAAGTCATAGCTAAATTGTCATAAACAGTGACAACTTAGGTCACTGAAAATACATAATATGTCGCTAAAAGTATATAAATGTTTAAATTTAAATAGAAAAGCAAAAAATTCCGTCGCTAAAATTGTTTAAATTCATATTTTAAAAATTTGCTGTAATTTTTTCCAATTATTTTTTCACCCGATTAGCCTACCAACTTGAATTGAATACCTCATTTAATTTTTCCACCCAAATCATTATATTTACAATAAATTGTAACTTTCATTATATTTCAGTTTCATTTTCTTAGATGCAATTGATTTTCTCGACCATTTTACTCCGCATAATCATCATACCAAGCTGAAAGCGGCAACCTAATTTGCTACGTTATATTACAAGTAAGATTACATATATATATACAACCGTATTTATATCATTTTCCTTGAAGCTAGAAGTTGTATTGTTTATTAACTTTTTATTCATGCATGTATGTTTTTGTTTTGTTTTTATTTACTTTCATATATAGGCAATAGTAAGATTATTGCATTAATTAATACAATTGTGGAATAGATAAGTCATGGATATATTCAGATAGACGATTAGATCAATTTGCCAAACGTGTGAAGAAATTTTTAGAGTTTATGGTGAAAAATGTAAGTGATTGTAATATGGTCCCGTGTCCTTGCATGAAATGTGGAGAAATGACATTGCAATTACCATCATTTATGGATTTGACATATATTGGAACGAATTTAATAGAAATTTCTGTCAATAGATTTGGCATGGTAAATCTTATGAAAAATATGGGATCTTCACAATTTGATAATCTAGATGTAGAGTTTGATAAAGATGACAGTGATAGTGAGGAAGATGTGGCGTATAACAATATTGAAATGACTCGTGATGCCTTTGATAATATTGACAGTGATATTTTAAAAAATGCTAATCAATTTTCATGACTGTTGGAGGATGCAGAGAAACCTTTGTACATAGGACGTACCAATTTTACCAAGTTATTGGTTGTTGTCAAATTATATAACTTGAAAGGAAGATATAGACATTTTTGACAAGAGCTTCGATGCACTGCCAAAGTTGTTATCTGAGATGCTGACAATGTTTTGTCAATGTCTATTTATCATGTTAAGAAGACTCTAAATGCGTTAGGAATGAAATATGAGAAGATCCACGCATCCCTCGAAAATGATATTTTGTTTAGAAAGCAATATGCGGATCTGAGTCTACGTTCTAAATGTAAATCATCTAGATTGAAAATTTTTATGGTATGTTCTACCTATTTTACACTTTAGAAGGATGTTCTAAAGTGTTTCAATTGATAAGAATTTGACATGGCATGTTGATAGATCACACTTTATAGATGTTTTATATACCTTGATACTTAAATTAAGCATGTTTTATTCATTTAAAATAGATTAATATGTGTTTTTCTATATTTTAGGTGATTTTGACATCAAGGAAAATAATTTGAAGAAAAAGGGCGAAACTGTAATTAAAATCATGCAGACAGATTAGCCCAGGCTCTAACCCGCCTAGCCAATGATTTCAGTTGTTGAGAGGCAACGAGACAGAGCAGCCCAGGCACCTGGGCTGGCGCGATTTTGGTTTGTTTAGGTGCGTTTTTGTGTGTTTTGTAGCCCTAGGTTTTTTAGTTTAAATAGGTTTAAGTTATCTTGTAATAGGACAACCATTTTTAGAGCAAAAACAACTTCAAGAGAGAGATTTTCAACAATTATGAGTAGCTAAATCTTTCTCTTGGGTAAAAGTATCGTTTATTGCTAAAGTATAAGGTGTGAGACTTGATTTATAAGTTTTAATTCAATTTTAATTACTCAATTTATGTTTTTCCAATTTATTTGTTTATTATTCAATTCTCTTTTGATTATAATTTGGATCCATTATAATTATTTGTGAATTGAGTATTTGCTAATTAGGCCTTCAATTGTATTGAATGTTCTATGTTTAGTAGCACTTTAATTTTAATAATTGCATGCTAAGCTTTTGTTAATTTCTTAGGAGAATGCATAATAGATTAAAGTTTTATAACGTTTATAGGACTTGTTTATTGTTGGTTGCTATTGTTATTAATGCTGTTCTGATTTAATTTAGATCACGTTGGTTTAGATATTTCAGAATTATGATTAATTTACGATCGTATCTGAATTAATTAATTGTGAGAGTTAGAATAAAATTGGCCTTGCTATTTTATTCAATTCAACATTGAATGATTATTTTTGGATATATTTTTGTCTGTGATCACATGTTCTTGAGTAATTGAAAATACTCTGACCCAAGGTTTACTCCTATTGTTATTTTCACTATTTATTAAATTGTTTTCTTTAATATTTGAACTTGCCAACATAAAATCCCCCTTTTGTCTTTTAAATTTTGCTTTAATTGGAATTGATCAAGTTTGATTATCAGTCTCTGTGGAATCAACCTGAACTTGCCGCTCCTGCGTAGTGTTTAAATTTAGTAACTAATTTTGGTGTTTACGACACACATCCAATTTGGCGCTATTGCCGGGGACTGTGTCTCAATTTTCTTTCTATTCTAATTTTAGTTTTAGTTTGTTTTGAGATTTTGTTGTTTTAGGTACATGACTAGACAATCAAACAAAGGAGATCTGAGCTTTGATCCAGAGATTGAAAAGACCGCAAAGCAATTAAGGAAAGACACACAGGCAGCTAAGAGAAAGGTGGTAGAGAGTGCTACTACTTCATCTAGCCTTAATCTAACTCTAGATTTAAGTGCCGACAGTGATTCTGAATTTGAGGAAATGGCAGCCCTTGCTAACAACAATAGGCCTTTCACTTTGAAAGCGTTGGCTGCTCCAGATTTGAATTCTCAACCTTTATGCATTGAATTTCCTGAAGTTCAAGCCAAATTTGAATTAAAATCTGGACTAATTCATTTACTCCATTCTTTTTTATGGCAAAGCAGGTGAAGATCCGTACAAACATTTGAAAGAGTTTCATGTGGTTTGTTCTGGGATGAAGCCTCATGGTGTAACTGAAGAACAAATCAAGATGATAACATTTCCTTTTTCACTCAAGGATGCCGTAAAGGATTGGTTATATTACCTTTCTTCAGGATCTATTAATTCGTGGTAAGACATGAAGCATATATTCTTAGAAAAATATTTTTCGGCTTCTAGAGCTACTAGCATCAGAAAAGAGATATGTGGCATTCGACAATTTGATGGTGAACTATTATATGAATATTGGGAGCGATATAAAAAGTTGTGTTCAAGTTGCCCTCACCATCAAATCAACGAGCAACTCCTCATCAAGTACTTTTATGAGGGAATGTCACCCATGGAACGGAGTATGGTGGATGCAGCAAGCAGATGTGCTTTAGTTGATAAAACTCCAGCAGAAGCCAGACATCTTATCTCTACTATGGTTACAAACACTCAACAATTTGGTTCAAGATCTACCCAACCGTTCAAAAAGGTTAACGAGGTAAGTACTTCTAATATTGAGCAACAAATTTCTGACTTAACTTCATTAGTACGATAGTTGGCTGTATGACAAGCTTAAGCTGCTGTGGTCTGTGGAATTTGTTCAGTTATGGGTCATCCTACAGATTCTTGCCCAACTCTTCAAGAAGATAAGATTGTTCAACAAGCAAATATGGTTGGTGGTTTTCCGGGACAAACACAACGCAAATATGATCCATTCTCAAACACGTACAATCCTAGATGGAGGGATCATCCTAATTTGCGTTATGGTAACAACTCAAGACAAAATTGTTACCAACAGTAGTATCAACCATGATAGCCACTAGCAGAACCTCCTAAATTAAGTATGTCCATGGAAGATATAGTGAAAGCATTAGCCACTAACACTCAACAATGGCAACAGGACACGGCAAAAAGGTTTCAGAATTTGGAGACTCAAATGAGCCAAATAGCAACTGTTGTGGGGAAGGTTCAACAAATCAATATGGACAATAGCCATCCCAACCAATTAATCCAAGAGAAAAAGCTAAAGCCATAACCTTAAGAAGTGGGAAAGAAGTGGACAATTCCAAGAAGGACACTCCAGAAACCAAAAAGAAGCATAAAGTGGAAGAATAAATTACAGTTGAATCATCAACTAAGGTAAACTCAAAATCTTTTGATATTTCTTCTAACAATTCAATTGTTGCTCCCTTTCCTAGCAGATTGACTAAGGGTACAAAAAATGAGCAAGAAAAAGAGATCTTCGAAACTTTCAGGAAGGTAAAGGTCAATATTCCACTAATTGATGCCATTAGACAAATTCTTCAAAATGCTAAGTTCATCAAAGAGCTATGCACCAACAAAAGGAAGCTAAGAGGAGATGAAAAGATCAAGGTAGGCTAACAATTCAATTGTTGATCCCTTTCCTAGCAGATTGACTAAGGTTACAAAAAATGAGCAAAAAAAAGAGATCTTGGAAACTTTCAGGAAGGTAGAGGTTAATATTCCACTAATTGATGCCATTAGACAAATTCCTTGGAATGATAAGTTCCTCAAAGAGCTATGCACCAACAAAAGGAAGCTAAGAGGAGATAAAAAGATCAAGGTAAGTGAGAATGTCTCAGCAATTTTGCAGAGAAACCTACCACCAAAATGTAAAGACCCAGGTACGTTCACTATACCTTGTATAATTGGAAATACTAAAGTTGAGCGTGCTTTGCTAGACTTAGGAGCTTCTATTAAATCTAATGCCCCAATCTTTGTATAAAAATTTAAAATTGCATCCCTTGAAAGAAACTCAAGTTATTATCCAACTAGCGGACAAATCTAATGCTTACCCTGAGGGGGTAGTGGAAGATGTTTTGTTGCAGGTGAATGGAATGGTTTTTCCAACAGATTTTTATATCTTTAACATGGAGAATGACATATCACCAAATTCAGCTTCCATTATTCTTGGGCGACCATTTTTGAAAATTGCCCGCACTAGGATTGATGTACACTAGGGGACTCTAACTATGGAATTTGGTGGGGATTTAATTACATTTAATCTCTTTAAGGCAATGAGGTACCCTGATGAATCTCCCTCGTGTTTTAGTATAGATATAATTGATGATTTAGTGTAGGAAATGTTTGAAATGGATGGCAAAGAAAAATTAGAGGTCGTGCTTCAACAAGGGTTGACACATGACGATTTGCAAGAAAAAAGGCCATCAAAAGAAGAAATCATAGACACTGTGATGGCATTCCAATCATTACCGCTAACACTTACCATGTATGTCCTTTCTCACATTGAATTGAATGCTCCTAACAACAATTTGCTTCCTTCTATGGTGCAGGCACCAACTTTGGAATTTAAACCTTTGCCGGACCTCTTGAAGTGTGCATATTTTGGAGATACTGAGACTTTACTTGTGATAATAGCAAATGGTTTGACTTCGCTGGAAGAAGAAAAGTTGCTTCAAGTGCTTAGAGAATACAATACTGCAATTGGGTGGACCATAGCAGACATCAAGGGCATCAGCCCTTCATTATGTATGCATAGGATTTTATTGGACGATGAAGTTAAACCTAGTTGTGAAGCTCAAAGGAAGCTCAACCCATCCATGATGGAAGTAGTGAAGAAAGATATACAGAAGCTGCTTTCTATAGGAATTATTTACCCTATCTCAGATAGCAAGTGGGTGAGCCCAGTCCAAGTGGTACCAAAGAAAACTGGCATCACAGTGGTGAAAAATCAGGATAATGAGCTCATTCCAACTAGAGTGCAAAATGGATGGCGTGTGTGCATTGATTATAGAAAACTGAACATGGCCATAAGAAAATTTCATTTCCCTTTTCCCTTCATCGATCAAATGTTAGAATGTTTGGAAGGTAAAACTCACTATTTTTTTCTTGATGGTTATTCAGGTTACAATCAAATTGTGATTGCTCCGGAGGACCAAGAGAAAACAACATTCACATGTCCCTTTGGTACATTTGCTTACCGGCGAATGCCTTTTGGACTCTACAATTCGCCAGCAACCTTTCAGAGATGCATGATGAGTATTTTTTCTGAACATATTGAAAAATGCATTGAAGTTTTCATGGATGACTTTACTGTTTATGGTGATTCCTTTGATGCATGCTTAGCGAATTTAACATGTGTCCTGAAATGTTGCATTGAAACTCATTTTGTATTAAATTTTGGAAAATGTCACTTTATGGTTGACAAGGGAATTGTTCTTTGTCATGTTATTTCGGGTACTGGGATAGAAGTAGATAAAGCTAAAGTGGACATAATTATGAGTTTGCCTTATCCCAAAAGTGTGCGGGAAGTGCATTCTTTTCTTGGTCATGCAGGTTTTTACCGTAGGTTTATCAAAGACTTCTCAAAGATAGTTTTGTCTTTGTCTAAGCTTTTACAAAAGGATGTGATTTTCCATTTTGACCATCAGTGCAAGGATGCCTTTGAAAAGCTTCAAGCTGCGCTCACCACAACTCCAATTATTCAACCACCGAATTGGGATCTTCCGTTCGAAATTATGTGTGATGCGAGTAACTTTGCCGTTGGAGCTGTTCTTCGACAAAGGAATGAAAATCACACTTATGTGATTTACTATCCCTCACGAACATTATATGACGCTCAGTTCAATTATACTACCACTAAAAACGAGCTTCTCCTTGTAGTTTTTGCTTAAGATAAGTTTCGATCTTATTTACTTGCTACTAAAGTAATTTTTTTCTGATCATGCGGCTTTGAAGTACCTATTATCCAAGAAAAAAGCAAAGCCACGAATCATTCGCTGGATCCTTTTATTGCAAGAATTTGATTTGGCAATCAAAGATAAAAAAGGAGTGGAAAATCTTGTAGCTGATCACCTCAACAGATTGGTGCATGAAGAAGAGCCTCTACCTTTCTGTGAATTTTTTCCCGATGAGCATCTTTATGCTTTGCAAAGTATGATTCCATGGTATGCTGACCTAATTAATTATTTAGTTACTGGAATTGTGCCTAAAATGTTTAATACAGCAAAGAGGGATAAATTAAAGAGTGATGCTAAATATTATATATGGGATGATCCGTACTTATGGAAAAATTGCTCTGATCAAATTATTAGACGTTGCTTACCTGACTCTGAAATTCAATCTCTTCTTACATTTTGTCATCAGTATGAATGCGGTGGTCATTTTAATCCTAGACATACTGCTAGAAAGGTTCTGGACAGTGGTTTTTATTGGCCTATATTGTTTTGTGATGCCCATGTTTTTTGTAAATGTTGTGAAAAATGTCAGAGAACTTGAAGTCTTAACCGTAGGCATGAAATGCCCCAATTTCCAATTCTTGTTTGTGAAATATTTGATGTTTGGGGCATCGACTTTACGGGACATTTTCCTTCATCTCATGGTTATTTATATATCTTACTCGCTGTTGATTATGTTTCGAAATGGGTGGAAGCCATACCCTCCCGGACTAATGATTCTAAAGTTGTTGTAGGGTTTCTTCGACCTAACATTTTCAATAGGTTTGGCGTTCCAAAAGCGCTAATCATTGATCGTGGTATGTATTTCTGCAATAGAGTGGTGGAAGCGTTACTACACAAATATGGAGTGATACATAGAACTTCTACTGCATATCATCCATAAACCAACGGTCAAGCTGAGGTCTCAAACCGTGAAGTGAAATCCATTTTAGAAAAAATGGTGAATCCAAGTCGCAAGGATTGGAGTTTGCACTTGGAAAATGCACTTTGGGCATACCGAACCGCATATAAAACACCTATTGGGATGTCTCCATATAGGTTGGTATTTGGAAAACCGTGCCATCTTTCAGTAGAAATTGAGCATAAAGCATACTGGGCAGTCCGCCAAAGCAACATGGATTCTGACAAAGTTGGTGAGCATTGGAAGTTACAGCTACAAAAATTAGAAGAGATCCATCGTGAGGCCTATGAAAATTCAAAAATTTATAAAGAGAAGGTGAAAGTTTTTCATGATAAGCTCTTGCTATGAAAAAACTTTGAGATAGGACAAAAGGTGTTACTCTACAATTCTAAATTAAAGCTGATGCCAAGTAAGTTGAAATCCCGTTGGATTGGTCCTTTTGTGATTACTAATATTTTTTCTTATGGTGCAGTAGAGATCAAGAGTTCGGAGACCAATCAAATGTTTAAGGTCAATGGTCATCGCTTAAAATCATTTTGTGAGGGATTTACAAAACAAGTGGTGGAAGAAGTCCAATTGGCAATAATCTAATGAACAAGTGGTGAAACAAAATGCGTCTGATATGGTGTAGAGCACATCATAGTCGAGCTAACGACATTAAACAAAAGCACTATGTGGGAGGCAACCCACAAATGTTTGTGCTTTCTGCAGTTTTCTTTTATTTTTGTTGCTTTGATTATGTCTAACATTACTTGTTATGTGTTTTGACTACAGGTTAAAAAAAATAAAAAAAGAAAAAAATTTAATCACAGCACCAGGTGCCTGGGATTGCGCTTGGGCATGCGCCTGGTAGGCTCTACCTGCTGGGCTGTGGGAATTCAAAATAAATAAATATATTTATCGCAGCATCAAGCGCCTGGGATAGCGTTTGGGGCATGCGCTGGCAAACTCTGCCTGCTGGGCTGCGGGAATTCAAAAAAATCATTCTGCCTGACCCAAACCCAAACTCCAATTCACCCACTCGAAATCCAACTTAAACCACCTGAAATCCCACCCCAATTTCCCCGATTTCGAGCCCTAAATTACCCAACTTTTCTTTCCTTCTTCCACTTATAGTTCACCCACCGCTACACCTCCATTGCAACCCCTCTGCCTCCACTCCTAGTCAGTTCCTTCACCACCGCCGGTCAGCCATTCTCATCGCCCAGACAGCGCCGACAACCACAAGGCAACGCCGACCACCACAACCATCCTCTGGCCTCCGGTTGTCCTTGCCGTCGTCGTTCCTCTCTGGTCACTGGGTATCATCAATTTGTTTTTTTTCTCTTTGCTAGTTCTGAATTGTTTGTACTTTATTGCAATTTGGAGTTCACTCATGGGATGGTTATCTGATAAGTTGTGAATGCCTGTTCATGCTCATATTCTAACTTGCTAGTTTAAGCTGATATTGCTTTGTAGCAATTGTGTTTGTCTAATGGCATTTTATGGCAGATTTTATATTTCATATTATCTTATTTTAAGCCCTATGAGTTTTGTTGTGCCATATTACATCTCAATCTCTGAACTTAAATATAGTTGAAGATGCTATTGATATGTACCTCATATTCTAAATCTTTCCATGCATTGTATGGTATTCCTATTTTGACGCCATATCAGTTATGTTAATATTCCATGTTGTCGGGTTAGTCTGTGGGTGGTGGAAATTTTGGTCTTCATATCTGTGTTTTTGGATGTACTTGTATATCTGTCTTTAGGTTCTTGGCACTAATGGTACGCACAAGACAATCTCATGTTGAGGCTCATGAGTCCGCTCCCCCTGCCAGTACCACTCGAACTCGTGCTTCCTCTCGAGCTAAGTCCCAGCCCACGCCTCCTTCTTTAGCTAGGGGCTTCTCATGACAACCGGGTGTTTCGGTCCCTCCTCGTAGTGATTCTGAAGCATTGCGTTTTACTTCCAACGCTAATGCTCAGTGGTGTGCAACAAGGTGATCTAATTATCTTGTCGTGGAAAAATCAGTTCGAGCACCAATTGATTCTTTGTTCCATTTAACTGATGCCTTTGACTTGATCGGGTGGTGCGGTATGCTTCAATTGTCTGGGGCTTACTATCCGCTGTTAGTATTGGAGTTTTATGCCAATATAGAAGGAAAAAACAACCCTGTCACTCAAACTATTACGTCTTATGTAAAGGGGCACCGTATCCATCTGACTATGGCCATTCTTGCCTCTATTTTGGAGGTGCATGATGAGGGACCTGATTTTCTAATGGTCAAGGATCGTGTTCCATCTGATCCTCAATTCAGGTTACATGAAGCTGCAGCTCGTTTGGCATGCTGGCCAATTCTACGTCCATCCAAAAACCCTAGCATGTACCAAGCCTCGGTTTATAGCACTACCACTTTGCCAATTCGTCAGCGGGAGTTAGTCTATTTATATAGTGCTAATGTTCTTCCCCGAGCGAGCAGTTTGAATGAGGTCTGATTGGTGAACATTTATTTCTTAGACAAGATGCTTCATGGGCTACAAAGTCTTCCAGGTCTCCCTCTTGCTTCCATTATTCTCAGTCAAATAAGGTAAACGGTTCGACTTCACCACCCAAATAAGTCTTTGCCTTATCCATTTTTGTTAACTAAGGTCTTTGAACATTTTGAAGTGGATCTATCTGGCGAGGATGTGCGTATGACTAGGACTTCCGATGTGCTTACTGAGGCTACTCTGCAACGTCACCAGTTTGTTAAGGTGCGGGGAGTATGGACACAACTAGGCAGTTCTTCTAATGCCAATACTGTGGATTTTAGCGAGATACCTGAGCCTGCTGTGGGTCCAAGTGCGATGCCTTCACTGCTTGTTATTGAGCGCCCTCCCTTTTGGGGTTTCTCTATTCAGGAGTCTCTTCAGCGCCTTGAGGCTATGTGTGTTGGTTTGGTTACGCGGCAAACCACAATGGAAACTCAATTGCAGCAACATAGTGAACAACTTCAACGAATTTTGGATGCAGTGGTCCCTTCTACACAACCACCTCCATAGTTTGGCTACACCTCAGGGATGTTATTTCTTACCTCCTCATTTATTTTTGTTTCTTCTACTGTACATTGAGGGCAATGTAAGCTTTAAGTGTGGGGGGCTCATTAGATATTTAGTTTTATTTTTGTTGCTTTGTTAGGTTAGTTACTTATTTTTATTATTATGCTATTTTGTGTCTTAATTTATTTATTTTTGTTTGTTTTTGGACTGAGATTTGTGACCGCCTTTGCTTTAGTTATCGCTTTTAATCACTATGAATTCTGCTGATTTCAATATTATGGATAGAGATTTAGATACAATGAAGTGAATAGCATTGCTAGTTAAGTGAGTTTAACAATCTGAAGTCTGCTTTGGTGATCGTTGAAATTAGGCAAAATGAAAGCTAATTTTGGCAATGTCGTACTTAAGTGAGCTTTTGAGCCTTTAATTTGAAGTAATTATTTCCTTCAATCATTTTTGTGAGTGGTTTTCGCGTTTGAGTTTGTATCTTTAGAACTTGCTTTGACATACTTATTGAGATCACATTGCTGCATTTTTGCATTAGAATGATGAAGGCAATTTTTTTTTTTGTTTTAGCCATTTAGCCTAAAAAGCCAACATTTACACTTATCATTTTTTAACCCCTTTGAGCTTTTATGACATTTTTCTTTGTTCTTTAGCTTACATTACAAGCCTTTGACCTAATTTTTGACTACTTTTTCCTATCTAGAGTCTAATTGAGCATTTGAGATGTGTAATCGTGAGTTTTGAAAGTTATTTGAAACAAAAAGATCGTTGTGATTAAGTACGGGGGTGACCATATTTATGATGGTTGGTCTGAGTTAAATGGTTGAAGTGGAATCTTTAAAGCTCTCTTGTTGTATTGTGTTTGTTTGAAAAAAAAATAGAGAAAAAAAAAACAAAAATAGCAGTGGAAAGAATTTGTGAAAGAAAAAAAAAACAAAAGAGAAAGAAAAAAATAATATTTTTTTTTTTGCTTTTGTATCGAAGCATGAAAAGTGGGCTAATTGTGATAAGTTTAGAGGAGAAAGGAAATAATTTAGAATTGTTGGGTACTTGCAAGATCATGTTTTGAATGCTCATTTGGACTTTAGATGTCAACCTTTTGATTCCTTATAACCCTTTGATTCCTTATGTTTTTCTTTCTTTGACATACCTTTACCTAGGCCACAATATAACCTTTCAAAAGACCTTCGGATTTTTGCTTAAGTGTATGCTGGGTGGCAGAGATGAAATTGATAAGCAAGCTTATGATAGAACGAGCTTTTTCATTGAATTTGAGTGAATAGTTCCAACCATTTAAACACTTGAGTGATTAGAGAGGAATTGTGAGTTGATTGCCAGATTAGTTTAAATTGAGCTTGATTGCGGTGATTGTTAGTAAGGTTGAAGATTGTTAGATTCATTTAGTTTTGATATGCTAATTGTTGAGTTGAATATGTCTCTGTTTATAATATTAAAGTGCTTAATTGATTTGAAAAATGTTTTTGATTTTACGATTTGCCTGAGACGTGCAAAGCTTAAGTGTGGGGGTATTTGATAGATCCCAATTTATAGATGTTTTATATACCTTGATACTTAAATTAAGCATGTTTTATTAATTTAAAATAGATTAATATGTGTTTTTCTATATTTTAGGTGATTTTGACATCAAGGAAAAGAATTTGAAGAAAAATGGCAAAACTGTAATTAAAAGCATGCAGACAGATTAGCCCAGGCTCTAACCTAGGCGCCTGCCCAGGCATCTGGCTGGTGATTTCAGCTACTGTGAGGCAGCGAGACAGAGCAGCCCAGGCACCTGGGCTGGTACGATTTTGGTCCGTTTAGGTGCGTTTATGTGTGTTTTGTAGCCCTAGGTTTTTAGTTTAAATAGGTTAGCGGTAAGTTCAAGTTATCTTGTAATAGGACAGCCATTTTTAGAGCAAAAACAACTTCAAAAGAGAGATTTTCAACTATTATAAGTAGCTAAATCTTTCTCTTGGGTAAGAGTATCATTCATTGCTAAAGTATAAGATGTGAGACTTGGTTTATAAGTTTTAATTACTCAATTTGTGTTTTTCCAATATATTTGTTTATTATTCAATTCTCTTTTTATTATAATTTGGATCCGTTATAATTATTTGTGGATTGAGTATTTGCTAATTAGGACTTCAATCGTATTGAATGTTCTATGTTTAGTAGCACTTTGATTTTAATAATTGCATGCTAAGCTTTTGTTAATTTCTTAGGAGAATGCATAAAAGATTAAAGTTTTACAATGTTTGTAGGACTTGTTTATTGTTCGTTGCTATTGTTCTTAATGCTGTTCTGATTTAATTTAGATCATGTTGGTTAGATATTTCAGAATTAGGATTAATTTACGATCGTATCTGAATTAATTAATTGTGAGAGTTAGAATAAAATTGGCCGTGCTATTTTATTCAATCCATCATTGAATGATTATTTTTGGATATATTTTTGTCTGTGATCACCTATTCTTTAGTAATTAAAGATACTCTGACCCAATGTTTTCTCCTATTGTTATTTTCAATATTTATTAAATTATTTTCTTTAATATTTGAACTTGCCAACATAAAATCTCCCTTTTGTCTTTTTAATTTTGCTTTAATTGGAATAGATCAAGTTTGATTATCAGTCTTTGTGGAATCGACTTGAACTTACCGCTACTATGTAGTGTTTAAATTCAGTAATTAATTTTGGTTTTTTTAACACACATCAAATTTTGGCGACAGATGTTCTAGAGTGTTTCAATTGATAAGAATTTGACATGGCATGCAAATGAGAGAAAGGTTTTAAGAGGCAAAATGCAACACCTATCGGATTCTCCAGCTGGGAAATTGGTTGACCAATTTTTGCTAGACTTTGTAGCAAAAGCTAGAAATCTAAGGCATAGTATTGCAACAGATTGAATGAACCCGCATAGTTTACAGAGTAGTGTATATAGTGTTTGGCTTGTGATCAAATTATTTATAGTTACAACGTATTTACGATTTCTAACATTTGTTTGAAATTCATTATATTCTATGTGAGCTTGCAGAAGGGACAAAAGATAACATCATGACAACTGGCACTTTGACAGTGGGTAGTGCAATGTGTCATGGTGTAGAATTGGAAACAAATAATGCTAGTTTTTGTGAATGCATTAGTTGATCTATTTACGTTTTCACCTGTACTAACATGGTCTATGTATGTGAGGCAGAAAGGTAATTTGTGGCATGGCCTTGAAGACTTATTATTTTTCCATTCGATGAGGTGTATAATAATTCGTAAAATTGAAAATTCTTTGCATTATTATTTTTTGTGATACTAACATGTATTTTATTTTACTTGTAGGAAAATGAGAAGAAGAAATGCTTGAAGGGAAAACATGTGGTTGCAACCGAATCAAATAGCTCATATAGGTCCCAAAGGCCTACACCAGTTTCGGCCGAGTTGGCATATGCAGATGCTAATGTGGATGATGCCAGCTTAGTAGAATTAAGCCCTGCACTATTAGAGTTGTTAAGGCGCATCAACCCTTATGAGGCTTATGAGATGTGGTCGGCCTCCTTACCACCACCGATTATGGGCTATGAACTATGGATATCCATTTTGAAGAAAAAGATATCCAAGATTTTTGTTACATGCAAGAGTTGAAACAATCTTGCATTGTGTTCTACATAAAGTACTTAACTCCAACTTCATTGTATTCATTACTCATAGCTTTATTACTAAAGTTTTGTTAAATAAAATTAATTATGCTACTTGTAAATAATAATTTACTTCATAGGCATTTACATTCTCGATTGTTGGGCGAACAACTAGTAAATTATTGTTTTATACTTCCTGATGATATTGCCAATGTAGAAAAGAAAATTTCTGATGAGTGAGAGCTAAAAATCTTGATGCGATGGAAAGATGCTTCAAGAAGTCAACTATGATTTTTTCCGTATTGGTCAAGGTACATAAAATTTTCTAATAATAATATTATTATTTGAGTTGTACTAAAATTATATAAATGTAAACATAATTTCCTTTTGTTAATTTATATATATTTGTAGTTCCCATTGCATGTTGGGTGTTGTTGACATTACTTAGTAGTTGCATGGTTTCATGATTCATTTTTGGAGAATAATCGTGCGCGTATGGTGAACTTCAAGAATTTGCTGGATCGGCAAGTCCAAATGATTAAATATGCATGATTATTAATTAAATTTATAATTAATATTTAAAGCTGATATTATTTGAGTTGATATATATATATATATATATTGTATGCCTAATGTATGTATAGAGCGACCTTATCTTGGGATTGTGCAACTGACGACAATAAAAAAGTAAGTACGAAAAAATTAGGTAGCAAAAAACAAAGGTACATATATAGTACATATTGGTATACTTATATATATATTCATATATGTAAATATTATTTAATGTATAGTTAATGGCTACTTAGCTATTTAATATAATAACTTAACATTTTTTATAATGTTTGTATAGACGATAAAGCAACTAGAAAGTACCGAATGCGGGTATTATATGATGATGATCATGCATGGTATCATAGTCAATAATGTTATTCGAGAATACTTAGCGGAGATGGTAATAATTACTAACATTTTACCATTTAATAAGAATTAGTAATTATTAGTTGATACTTATTTGAATTACTTGTTTGGTCTGTATATGCAGTTTTATGATGTGATTTGGACCAAACAACATGTAGATCACTTTAAAGTATAATGAACATATGTTTTGCTCTCCTTAATAACTACAAAATAAGATAACATATTCTAATTTATATATAAATTTTGGAGACAAAAAACAATATCACATGTAATTATTGTATTTATGGAAAAATATTACAGTATGTGATATTATTGTACGCATTGTTTTTATATATTTGCATTTTGTATTCTCATTTGCATTACTTTAATTAGTAATTGATTTTCATCTACTAAATTAATCATTTATAATAAATTATTAATTATTAATTAAGCCCCTACTAAATTATAAAAGTAAATGAAATTTAATTTTTTTATTTTAATTAATAATATTATAATTTTAAATTAATTTTAGAAAATATATTAATTAAATCAAATAAGATTTTAAGATAAAATCAATTTATTGAAAATCTAAATTATAATAGTAAATTAAATTGAATTATTAAAATATAAATTTAATTAATTAAATTAAAAAAATTTATCACTAATTTGCAGCGACAAATTTTGCCAAATTTCATTGCTAAAATGGCTCCTAGTTAGCGACAAATTTCATCGCTAATTGTACCTAATTTAGGAACATATTGCATCGCTAATTAGGTCCATTTAGCGTCAAAATTCATCGCAAAAATCTTTTTTTTAAATATATTATTTTTTTCGTTCAATTAGCAACGAATTTCGTCACAAAATATGCACATTAACGATGCATTGAGTCACAAGTTGGGGCTATGTAACAACAAACTTCGTCGCAAAAAACCTTTCTTCTTTTTGAAATATATTATTGAAAAATTCGCGACGAATTGCATTAGGAAATATGCATTAATTAGCGACGTAGTGCATCGCAAATAAATGAATATTTAGCGACAAGTGGCGTCGCTAAAAATGGACTAATCTGCGACAGTTTTTTATCATCACTGGTATTGTAAAATTCACGACACGTTTTCTCTATCATGAATTCTTACCACCTTCAGTGACAGTAGATTTTGCAACACTCAAATTTGCAATGCCGTTTTTACGTATTCTATTAGTATTTTTGTTTTAGTGCAAGCTAGGAAAACTGTGTTTATGACTTTTTTTGTACAATCCTGTACAATCTCATACTATAAATTCTAGATGAGAGAATAATTATATATATGATTTTTTCATAATAGAGATTTTTCCTACCACATAATGGGGAACAATCCACTGCAGCTCTCAGATCTATATAATCGCGCACATCTAACAGCTGAGCTGTAGTGGACTATCAAGCATCATGTGGTGAACAACTTTGCCCACTACAAAGGGCTATATATAATAGTGATAATGTTATACATTGAAGAGTGTGATTCAATTTTAGTTGGATGCAGTACTCACTACTACAGAAAAAAAGCTATCAACGACGGCCTTACTTTTATATAAACGTCGGTTATAAAAGAAAGTCGACGTTGATACAATAACACGAAAGTTATTAAATTTGGAGGGTAATAAATACGATGGTCTGTCGTCTAAAGAAAACATCAACGACGATTATAAATAAAACCGTAGTCTATAATGTAATTAAATACGACGGTTACTTCATAAATTGTCGCTGATAAAGCTCTAAAGACACGTGGCATCCACGTTGCTGCCATGTGTATGTTGAAGAGTATAGATGACAGTTTCTTTAGAAACCATCGTTGTTATTATAATATCAAAACCGTCGTCTTTGATTAAACTATAGACAACGGTTATAAGATAAAATTGTCGTCTATTGTCTTCCCATTTTTTACGTTGGTTTTTGTTTTTAACCAACACTGTTTTGTGTACATTTGTCCACATGGCGCTCTTACGTTTAGTGTCTTAAAAGCAGGTTTTAACATTGCAAAAATAGCCGCTGCAAAAAATATAGCCGTTGTAATTTTTTGTGCTTATATATTTTCATCTTGGTTCTCAATCTTTTAAAACTAAAATAGGAAAACTTTAAGCCTTTAATCCTTTGTCTTTTTCTTAGTAAATAAAAAAATTGGAGGAAGGTAAAAGTTGATGTGCCCATGCAACTCCGAATGATAAGCCTTTAATACTTCAAATTAAAACATTAAATACTTTATGTTTTGGAGAAGGAACTAAAGTGGGTGTTTTTTTTTCTGTTTCTCAATTTTTTTTTCCCAATCCAAAAAGTACTTTTTTATGTTTTGCCAAACATGTTCTCAAATGCTTATCATAACAAATAAGTTGTTATGATGATAGTCTCCTGAACTGAGCTAAATTTAACTTATATGTATTTTAAGATGTTAATTATTGCATTCATAAATATGATTCATTTTTATTTTATTTTATTTTTGTTCATTTTTCAACTGTCAACCTCACTTGTATTTTGTTATTTAAAGATAAAGTTTCAATCATATTGGTCCATCGATTTTTGATCACATACATCTTGGTAATTTATGAACAAAGTCTTTTCTAATATCTATGGATCTCTCATTTCATAAACTTGCACATGGCTATGAACCATTACAGGGGCCATATTTTGGAGCTTCTATATAGGGATTTATTAATCTCTTATTACTAAACCCATTTTACCTTTTTTGTAAATAGTTGTGAATTAGATAAGCTGCAGTGGATAGTTAACATTTGCTTGAAAATTATTCCTCTTTTGACTGGATATTAGTCCAAAGTCCAATAATAGATGCTTTAACTTTCACAAATCCTTTTCCCATACAAACGTTAGAATTGCAGACAATTATATTTGAATTTTTGCAGAATCAATTGGTCTCTTCCCCTGCTGATAGTATTCGAAATATAAATCAACATAACTTTTAACCGTTTTGTATAATCTGGGCCTGGACGTGGTGACTAGTCCTTCAAAAGGTTCAATCTCCCTGTCTGATTCTGGAATATAGAATACAGCAACAGATATCCTCTGTCTTTCTGAATTTGTCAATACCCTATGTACTGGGCTCTTGAACAATCCATTACTTGATATCTGCATTTTACAAACAATCAATTGTATAATGTAAGAAGCAACAGATTTTAGAGAAACTTTAGGAAACTAATCTTAGAGTTGGGTTCAAGCCAAAACAACAATGGAAGTGTAAATTGGAGTTTCCTGAGGGGTTTTTATAGAGTTTTTGTCTTGCTCTCATTTTGCTTCTGATTAGAAATTCTAATACAATCATTACCAATAACCAATCATCCCCAAAATGAAAAAGAGAATCAAAACACATCTACAATGACTATAGCTCAAAAACCTTTGTATTTGTAGGCATGCTTAATAAGAGACTATTAGCAGCGATTACCTCTACTTGATCACCAACATTAATGAGAAGAGCCTCATGAATGATTGGAGCTCTATACCACTTGTTGTCTTTCAAAAATTGAAGACCTTCTACATTTTTGTCTTGCAAGAGAATGGTGATTGCTGATCCATCTGCATGTGGTTTGACACCGAGAACAAGATCAGGCCTCGAACACTGGGGATAGAAGTTGAATCTTGCATACATTCTTGATTGTTGTCCATACTGGTCCAGGAAGCAGTTATCCTCCAAGTTCAATGACCTTGCTATAGCCTTGAGGATAACTTTACTCACTGCTTTTGATTTCAGGGTAAATTCCTGCAAGATTCCGCTGCAGCGTTCATTACTAACAATGTTAGACTGTGACACACTCATTTTCTTAACAGAATGGGGGTGCTTTTCTAATGTTGTTATGGATTATAAATAGACATAAAAATAGAGATTGCCCTGTTTAAATTTACAGGTTCAAGTCCTGATGGAAAAGAATGTTGAAGTCGTTACGAACTCTTACAGAAGTTGCTTTGAAAATAAATTTTCTGATAAATGAGGACAGTTATAAACAAAGATGAAGGATCTTTCTCAAATTCTATGAATGTATGAATTTGTGGTTGTCAGTGAGAATAAATTACCTAAAAGATTGGGGATTTTCAGGCCAAAATTTGAGCTTACGTTGATCTTCAGGATAAATGGTGAGGTATAACCTATCAGTCCAATCGAGTTTCTGTTTCTCTGAAAGAACCATGTCATTCCCATAGCCTTCAATATCATTAACTTCTCGGGAGTATTTCTGCTTCTCTTTCACTGGAAGTTGAAAGAATTGTTTTGTAACTTTGCGCACTTCATCGAGGAATTCAGGTGTCATACCATGGTTTATTACCTGTAACACCAAACACATCCCCGTTGTTCAGTCTATAAAATGGTTGAATATTTGTAACCATAGAGGAACAAAATTAGAGGGCAGTTAGAAAATCAACTTAGATTCTGGATATAGTTTTGAAATCTTGGAAAAGCATAAAATCAAGATGCTTTTGTCAAAAGTTAAGAGATGCTAACACAACAAATAGTTTGAGAATCAGGTTCTGATATTATGTTAAATAACCATACAATATATCCCATCTATACATGTATCAAGTTAAACGCAATAAACACTTAATTAATCAAGTTCCTATTTCTTTGATCAACATCTATACTAAGTTGTCCAACTTTCATATTTGGATCAAAATTTTATTTCTTGTTCCTCCCCATGGAATATTTGCCATTCAAACATCCAGATTGTAGTCGCAAAGATACAAAATATATATATATATATAATAATTTCCTGAGCCAGCTTTGAAGCTAATTTGCTGATGCCTATTAGATTTATTAGCTCTTTTTCTTGTTGCAGCATATATTATAAAATGTGCTAGAAAGTCAAAATAAGCATATTAATAAGATGAGACTTAAAACAGTATATATACACACAAAAGATGATGATGATGATGATGATTGAAGTATTTTGGTGTTTGATTTCAGACCTGAATGCAACCCCAAGTGTTGAAAGCCGATCGAAGTTTCTCAAGTTGTTGAGCTGCATCTGAAGAAGTCATAAGAAGAAGGCCAAGATCAATAGTGGGAATGTCCATGACCGGAAAAGCATCGATTAGAAAACCCCCATCGCCGTCTCTCTGAATATATCTTTGAGGAACTTGTTCTCCGTCAAAGGCAAGCTCTTGAACAGTTTTCGAAGGCACTTCGAGCTCCATCTGGGCATAACATAGAGCAAGTTCCTCTCCAGGTCTGAAATGGTATTGGGTTTTGTGATTCTAAAAGGGGTTCCATAAATATCTACTAAAATTTTGACTTGTACTGAAAGAAGTTTCTAGATTGAGTAAAAGAATAAAAAATAAAAATTGAATCGATTTTAATTTTACCTTTGAATGAGTGAGCCTCTGGTTTATGTTATTACTGGTCACAATTCCAAGGTCCAATTGGAACCAGCATGTCAATTGAATTAAAGGGGTTATCGGTTTTCCATGAAAATCGGGCATTTCTTAGTTTTTTAATATTTTTTTAAAGGTCTGCACAAGTCCAGGAGTGGAGGATACATCAAGCAAGTAGTTCATGTTACCAACATCAAGAACAGATTTCTAGAAAAGAGGCGAAAGTGGGGGACATAAAATAAAAGAAGCAGAAGAGGAATCCGACTAACATTGTAATCCTTTATTCACTCAGTTTTTTAGTGGTTGAATCATTGTTTTTTTTGGTTAACTGACGGTAACGAAGTATTATATCAGTTTGAATCGGATGGACCCACTAAAAAATAAAATTTTTCCAGCACAAATTTATTCAATTCCCTATATTCAAACAAGAAATTTTACTTAAAAACAAAAAATATCAAACCATCCCTCTCAAACTGCATAGATAGTTAAATCATTGTTTACTTGGTCAAATATTCATATATAATTACACAAGTGGTTGTAAAGTAAAAAGGAGGGCCACTGATGTGGCAATGGCATGATTGCGTCTCCTGCAAAGTGGAGAGCTGGGAGTAACCCACCTACAAAAAATGAACCTTATAAACATTTTGTAAATAAACATTTTGAAACGGGTTTCACTTTATGGATTTTTATATTTTTTTTCATGCTGTTAATTATTTTTTTTAATGTGTAGTCTAACTATCATTTAAAGCACATCAAAGTATACATATCTAAAGTATAAAATTTTAAGAAAATTTTGAAAACAAAAAACACAAAACATAAACATTATTAAACAAATTGGTAAATCATGGAAAATTTCTTTAATGGAGTTTTAATTAAAAAAAAAAATCAGGTCTTTTAAATAGAGGCATGAGGAAATTTGAACCAACACCTTAAAACTAGTAGACCATCCTGTGGATACTATTTTCAAAAAATCTTTGAAATCTGTCAAAATTATTTTTTCTTCGGAATGGAGACCAGCTCGATAAAAGCTTCAAGCGTTAAGATTAATTTGAGGCTGAGATCTTCAAACTGACTAGGAATTCAAATTGATCTATTTCATGAACTGACATGTCACTTCACATATTGGGAGGCTAACTGTAGATACTATTTTATATCCGAAAAGTAGTTTCAGATATTTTTTGAAAGAGAGCCTCAATTGTGAGTATTATTTTACATCCGAAGGGTAGTCTCGGATGTGTTCCGAGTTGTGTTGTATTGAAGGTTAGTCCCAAGCTTCTTCCATAATATGCTCGGATGTTCGTACCTTTTAATTCTTCCAAACGAATGAAGACACTAAACCTTCTGACAAAGTGATTAAGGTTTTGAACATTCTTAGTAACCCTGAAGTTTCGAGCGTACCAAGTGGCCCGAAAGTCCGAGCCATAAAGGGATGAGAAAGGTTTCTAAGCCATAGAGAGATGCCAAGAAAGGCTGAGACAACAATGCCCGAGACAAATTTTTGAGTGTTAAATAAGTCAAACCTAACATCTATTTGAAGAAAAAATTCCGAGGCAATGTGAACCTAAGAGATGCCAGGGAAATGCCAGAGATAGGGGCGAGCTAAACAATTCCGGGGAAATATCTTTGAGACAAAGGAAGAGACAAGAAAGTTCGAGGCTGAGACCGAAGTCTCTCAGTATGAAAAGTCCAAGGCCAAGATCGAAGTGTCTCAGTGTAAAATGTCTAAAGCATCCTAAACACATGACCAGGAAACTCAAACACATTTCCGAAACATCTAACAAGTGCTAAAAGGAGGTGAAACGCTAATTGCAACTGTTCGGAGGTCAGTTAATTCTCAGGCAATCATCAGAATTAATCATCATCAAGAGTATTTATTGGACATTTATAAGTTCATAAAAGCATGACAAATTAAAGGTATAAGTATGAGTGGAGAGGATTATTCGAAAAAATAGAGAAACTGATGCGTGTCGTAAACACCAAAATTAATTACTGAATTTAAACACTACTGTAGTAGCAGCAAGTTCAGGTCGATCCCACAGAGACTGATAATCAATTCGATCTATTCCAATTAAAGTAAAATTATAAAAACAAGAGGGGGATTTTATGTTGGAAAATTCAATTATTAAAGCAAACAAATTAATAAATATTGAAAATAACAATTGGAGAAAACCTTGGGTCAGAGTATCTTCAAAAACTAAAGAACAGGTGATCACAGACACAAATATATCCAAAAATAATCATTCAATGTTGGATTGAATAAAACAGCACGGCTAATTTTATTCTAACTCTCACAATTAATTAATTCAGATACGATCGTAAATTAATCCTAATTCTGAAATATCTAAACCAACGTGATCTAAATCAAATCAGAATAGCATTAAGAACAATAGCAACCAACAATAAACAAGTTCTACAAATGTTGTAAAACTTTAATCTATTATGTATTCTCCTAAGAAATTAACAAAAGCTTAGCATGCAATTATTAAAATCAAAGTGCTACTAAACATAGAACATTCAATACGATTGAATTCCTAATTAGCAAATACTCAATCCACAAATAATTATAACGGATCCAAATTATAATCAAAAGAGAATTGAATAATAAACAAATAAATTGGAAGAACACAAATTGAATAATTATAATTGAATTAAAACTTATAAACAATGTCTCACACCTTATACTTTAGCAATGAACAATACTTTTTCCCAAGAGAGAGATTTAGCTACTCATAATTGTTAGAAATCTCTTTTCTCTGTTGTTTTTGCTCTCAAAACGGCTACCATATTACAAGATAACTTAAACCTATTTAAACTAAAAACCTAGGGCTACAAAACACCCAAAAACACGTCTAAACAGACTAAAATCACGCCAGACCAGGCGCCTGGGCTGCGCGCCTGGGAACGCACCTGGGCTGCTCTGTCTCGCTGCTTCGCATTAGTTGAAACCACTGGCCAGGCGCCTGGGTTAGAGCCTGGGCTATTCTGTCTGCATTCTTTTAATTACAGTTTTGCCTTTTTTCTTCAAATTCTCTTCCTTGATGTCAAAATCACCTAAAATATAGAAAAACATATATTAATCTATTTTAAATGAATAAAACATTCTTAATTTAAGTATCAAGGTATATAAAATATAATTAAATTATGATCTATCAAATACCCCCACACTTAAGCTTTGCACGTCTCGGGCAAATCGTGAAATCAAAAATATTTTCCAAATCAATTAAACACTCTAATATTTATAAACAGAGACATACTCAACTCAACAATTAGCATATCAAAACCAAATGAATCCAACAATCTTTAACCTTACTAACAATCACCGCAATTAAGCTCAATTTAAACTAATTCGGCAATCAACTCACGAATTCCTCTCTAATCACTCAAGTGTTTAAATGGTTGAAACTATTCACTCAAATTCAATGAAAAAGCTCGTTCTATCATAAGCTTGCTTATCAATCTCATCTCCACCACCCAGCATACACTTAAGCAAAAATCCGAAGGTCTTTCAAAAGGTTATATTGTGGCTTAGGTAACTGCATGTAAAAGAAAGAAAAACATAAAGAATCAAAGGGTTGATATCTAAAGTCCAAATGAGCATTCAAAATATGATCTTGTAAGTATCCAACAAGTCCAAATTATATCATTTCTCCTCTAAACTCGTCATAATTAGCCCACTTTACATGCTTCGATACAAAAGCAAAATATATATATATTTTTTTCTTTTGTGGTGTTTCAAATTTTTTTTTTCTTTTCTTTTTCTTTCTTTCACAAATTCTTTCCACTGCTACTCTTGTTCCCTTTTTTTTTTCTTTTTTTTTTCAAACAAACACATCGCAACAAGAGAGCTTTAAAGATTCCGCTTCAACCATTTAACACCATCTACTCAGACCAACCATCATAAATATGGTCACCCCCGCACTTAGCCACAACGATCTTTTTGTTTCAACAACTTTCAAAACTCACCATTACACATTTCAAATGCTCAATTAGACTTAAGATAGGAAAAAGTAGTAAAAAATTAAGTCAAAGGCTTGTAATGGAGGCTAAAGAACAAAAAAAAAATCATAAAAGCTCAAAGGGGTTAAACGATGATAAGTGTAAAGGTTGGCTTTTTAGGCTAAATGGTTAAAATAAAAAAAATTTGCCTTCATCATTCTAATGCAAAAATGCAGCACTGTGATCTCAATAAGTATGTCAAAGCAAGTTCTAAAGATACAAACTCAAACATGAAAACCACTCACAAAAAAAGATTGAAGGAAATAATTACTTCAAATTAAAGGTTCAAAAGCTCACTTAAGTACGACATTGCCGAAATTAGCTTTCATTTTGCCTAATTTCAATGATTACCAAACCAGACTTCATATTGTTAAACTCACTTAACTAGCCATGCTATTCGCTTCATTGTATATAAATCTCTATTCATAATATTGAAATTAGCAGAATTCATAGTGATTAACAGCGATAACGAAAACAATGGCAGTCACAAATCTCAGTCCAAAAACACACAAATTACGACACAAAATAACATAATAATAAAAATAAGTAACTAACCTAACAAAGCAACATAAAAAATAAAACTTTAAATATCTAATGATCCCCCCACACTTAAAGCTTACATTGCCCTCAATGTATAGTAAAATAAACAAAAATAAATGAGGAGGTAAGAGATAACATCCTTGAGGTTCAGCCAAACTATGGAGATGGTCGTGTAGAAGGATCCATAGCATCCCAAATCCGCTGAAGTTGTTCACTCTGTTGCTGCAATTGAGTTTCCATTGTGGTTTGCCTCGTAACCAAACCAGCACACAAAGCCTCAAGGCGCTGAAGAGACTCCTGAATAGAGAAATCCGAAGAGGGAGGGCCCTCAATACCAAGCAGCGGAGGCATCTCACTCTGGGTGATGCTAGGTGGAAGGAGGAAAGAAAGTTGGGTAATTTAGGGTTTGAAATTGGAAAAATTGGGGTGGGATTTCGGGTGGTCTGAGTGGGATTTCGGGTGGGTGAACTGGAGTTTGGGTTTGGGTCAGACAGAATTGGTTTTTTTTTTTTTTTTTTTTTTTTTTTTTTTTTTTTTTTTTTTTTCGCGGCCCAGCAGGCAGAGCCTGCCAGGCGCCATCCCAGGCGCCTGGTGCTGCGATTCAATTTTTTTTTTTTTGAATCTCGCAGCCCAGCAGGTAGAGCCTGCCAGGCGCATGCCCAGGCGCCTGGTGCTGCGATTCAAATTTTCAAATTTTTTTATTTTTTATTTTTTTTAAGAAACCTTTGAATTCCTCAAGTAATGGACTCCCCATCAAATATTGTGAATGTCTTCACTTCTCCATCGAATTCTAAGGTTAGTGCTCCTTCATGAACATCAATTTTTGCTCGAGCAGTCTTCAAAAATGGTCTACCTAAAATGATTGGTGTTGGATTTAAAGATGCATCATCCGCCATGTCCAAAACATAGAAATCCGCTGGAAAAACCATCCCATTAACCTGCACCAAAACATCTTCAACTACCCCTATCGGGTAGGCATTAGACCTATCTGCTAACTGTATGATAACTCTTGTATCTTTTAGAGAGCCCAATTGTAAAGAATCATACATTGATTTAGGCATCACATTAATGGAAGCTCCTAAATCTAGCATGTCACGTTCTATTTTAGAATTTCCAATCACACATGGTATAGTAAACATACCTGGATCTTTACATTTTGGAGGTAGCTTCCTTTGCAAAATAGCAGACACGTTCTCACCTACACTTACCATTTCATTCCCTCTCAACTTTTTCTTCTTGGTGCATAATTCTTTAAGGAATTTTGCATACCGAGGGATTTGTCTAATTGCATCAATTAGTGGGATATTGATTTCCACCTTCCTAAAAGTGTCCAATATCTCTTGTTCTTGCTCATCTTTTTTACCCTTGTTCAATCTGCTAGGAAAGGGAGCAGCAATGTAATTGTTAGAAGAAATATTTAGAGATTTAGAGTTTACCTTAGGTGATGCTGCAACTTTAATTTCTTCTTCCACTTGATGCTTCTTTTTAGTGTCCGGATTGTATTTCTTGGAATTGTCCACTTCTTAAGGTAATGGCTTTAACTTCCTCCCGTGGATTGATTGGTTTCGATAGCAATTGTCCAAACTGATTTGTTTGAAGCTTGTCCACAACAGTTACTATTTGGCTCATTTGATTCTCCAAATGCTGAAATCTCTTTGTTGCATCCTGTTGCCATTGTTGAGTGTTAGTGGCTAAAGCTTTTACTATATCTTCCAATGACATACATGATTGAGGAGGTTCTACTGATGGCTGTCTTGGTTGATATTGATGTTGGTACTGGTTGTGTCCTGAGTTGTTACCATAACGCAAATTAGGATGATCCCTCCATCCAGGATTGTACGTGTTTGAGAATGGATCATATTTGTGTTGTGTTTGTTCGGAAAACCACCAACTATATTTGGTTGTTGAACAGTCTCATCTTCTTGAAAAGTTGGGCATGAATCTGTAGGATGACCCACAACTGAACAAATTCCGCAGACCACAGCAGCTTGAGCTTGACCTACAGCCAACTGTCGAACTAATGATGTTAAGTCAGAAATTTGTTGCTCAATATTAGAAGTACTTACCTCATTAACCTTCTTGAATGGTTGGGTAGATCTTCAGCCAAACTGTTGAGTGTTTGCAGCCATAGTAGAGATGAGATGTTTGGCTTCTGTCGGAGTTTTATCAACTAAAGCACCTCTGCTTGCTGCATCCACCATACTCCGTTCCATGGGTGACATTCCCTCATAAAAGTATTGGATTAGGAGTTGCTCGCTGATTTGATGGTGAGGGCAACTTGAACACAGCTTTTTGTATCGCTCCTAATATTCATATAACAGTTCACCATCAAATTGTCGAATGCCACATATTTCTTTTCTAATGCTAGCAGCTCTAGAAGCTGGAAAATATTTTTCTAAAAATACCCGCTTCATGTCATTCCACGAATTAATAGATCCTGAAGGAAGGTAATATAACCAATCCTTTGCTGCATCCTTGAGTGAGAAAGGAAATGCTCTCATCTTGATTTGTTCTTCAGTCACACCATGCGGCTTCATCCCAGAACAAACCACATGGAACTCTTTCAGATGCTTGTGTGGATCTTCATCTGCTTTTCCATAAAAAGATGGGAGTAAATGAATTAGTCCAGATTTTAATTCAAATGTAGCTTGAACTTCAGGAAATTCAATGCATAAAGTTTGAGAATTCAAATCTGGAGCTGCCAACTCCTTCAAAGTGAGAGGTCTATTGTTGTTATCAAGAGCTGCCATCTTCTCAAATTCAGAATCACTGTCGGCACTTAAATTCAAAGTTAGATCAGGGCTAGATGAAGTAGTAGCACTCTCTACCGCCTTTCTCTTAGCTGCCTTTGTGTCTTTCCTTAATTGCTTTGCGGTCTTTTCAATCTCTGGATCAAAGCTCAGATCTTCTTCGTTTGATCGTCTAGTCATGTACCTGAAACAACAAAATCTCCAAAAAAAAAACTAAAACTAAAATTAGAATAGAAAGAAAATTGACACACAATCCCCGGCAACGGCACCAAAGTTTGATGCGTGTCGTAAAAACCAAAATTAATTACTGAATTTAAACACTACTGTAGTAGCAGCAAGTTCAGGTCGATCCCACAGAGACTGATAATCAATTCGATCTATTCCAATTAAAGTAAAATTATAAAAACAAGAGGGGGATTTTATGTTGGGAAATTCAATTATTAAAGCAAACAAATTAATAAATATTGAAAATAACAACTGGAGAAAACCTTGGGTCAGAGTATCTTCAAAAACTAAAGAACAGGTGATCACAGACACAAATATATCCAAAAATAATCATTCAATGTTGGATTGAATAAAACAGCACGGCTAATTTTATTCTAACTCTCACAATTAATTAATTCAGATACGAACGTAAATTAATCCTAATTCTGAAATATCTAAACCAACGTGATCTAAATCAAATCAGAACAGCATTAAGAACAATAGCAACCAACAATGAACAAGTTCTACAAACGTTGTAAAACTTTAATCTATTATGTATTCTCCTAAGAAATTAACAAAAGCTTAGCATGCAATTATTAAAATCAAAGTGTTACTAAACATAGAACATTAAATACGATTGAATTCCTAATTAGCAAATACTCAATCCACAAATAATTATAACGGATCCAAATTATAATCAAAAGAGAATTGAATAATAAACAAAAAAATTGGAAAAACACAAATTGAATAATTATAATTGAATTAAAACTTATAAACAATGTCTCACACCTTATACTTTAGCAATGAACAATACTCTTTCCCAAGAGAGAGATTTAGCTACTCATAATTGTTAGAAATCTCTTTTCTTTGTTGTTTTTGCTCTCAAAACGGCTACCATATTACAAGATAACTTAAACCTATTTAAACTAAAAACCTAAGGCTACAAAACACCCAAAAATGCGTCTAAACAGACTAAAATCACGCCAGACCAGGCGCCTGGGCTGCGCGCCTGGGCTGCTTTGTCTCGCTGCTTCGCAGCAGCTGAAACCACCGGCCAAGCACTTGGGCAGGCGCCTGGGAGCCTGGGCTATTCTGTCTGCATTCTTTTAATTACAGTTTTGCCCTTTTTCTTCAAATTCTCTTCCTTGATGTCAAAATCACCTAAAATATAGAAAAACATATATTAATCTATTTTAAATGAATAAAACATGCTTAATTTAAGTATCAAGGTATATAAAACATAATTAAATTATGATCTATCAGAAACTATCTGAAAATAAAAATTATTCAATACCTACGATTTTGCACCATTACACGTCCCAGCCCACTCTTTACAATAAAAATATATTTTCATTGATAGAGAGCATCTTTAAGATTAGAAAGAATTTTTTTCTTTTTGTTTTTTGTTTTTTTAATATACAACATGTAGAAATTCAGTATTTCAAAAAATATTTTTTGATTGAGTATTCTTTTCCATTAAGAAACTATATATATGAAAATACTTATATGAAAGAATGAAATAAAATCAATAACAATTAATTACTTATAATTACAATTATTCCTACAATTAATCTATAGTCTAGTAATCATTCCTAAAATTAATCAAATATTTACATTATCAATTATTGATACCTCATCTGACAACCCTAACAATGCTTTATGTTCTTTTATTTATCTTGTTTATTTATTTTTCCTTTGGGATTTATTATTTAAACTATTTTCTAATTTTTTTAAAAACTTCTTTTATGTTAAAGTCAAACTTGTAAGAGTAATACTAAAAAGATTAGTTAAGATATTGTAGTAGAGGTGCTAGTGTTAAAAAGGTAACAATTTTGCCACATTTTCTTGCATGTAGAGCTGAAGCGAGCTCTCAGTTCGTCAAATTGATAAGAGTAATATTAAAAAATTTAGTTAAGATATTGTAGTAGAGTTGCAGATGTTAAAAGGGTGACAATTTTGCCACACTTGCATGCATGTTGAGCCAAAGCGAGCTCTCAGTCTGTCTAACTGATAAGAGTAATATTAAGAAGATTAGTTAAGATATCGTAGTAGAGGTGCAAGTGTTAAAATTGAACAAAGTGAGACGTGAATAAAGTCCTTCTCTAGGAATGTACGAGACTAGCTCGTGAAAGTTTCAAGACAAAGCAAACCCAAAAACATGACTAGTCATTGCCTTAGCTAAGTTCACATCTAAAGATTTATGCTCGGACTCAGCCATGTCTGAGACAATCTAGTGTTCAAAGTGGTTTGACTAAAGAATCCGTAAATGAAAAATTGTGGCTTATCACATTGATGAGATGCAATTTATATATATTTTATGTACTTTAATACTTAATTTGAGCTTGTTTTATTCACTTAAAATTGATTAACTTGTATTTTTCTATGTTTTAGGTGGATTTAAGCTTAAAGAGATGAAAAATGATGAAACAATGGCAAAATCATAATTAAACAGAAAAAATGAAGAAGCAATGGCAAAATCGTAATTAAGCAGACATTGGAGCAAGGCAGTGCAGTCCAAGTGCATTTCCCAGCCGCCTGGGTGGGATCAAATTTGGTCATTTTTGTGCGATTTTATCAGTTTTAGCCCTAGATTTTAGTATAAATATGTTTTATCATTGTTGTAAAAAGGGGTGCCGACTTTTAGACAATTTTTACCATTAGAATTGAATTTTTCTCTCAAAGTTGTGCTTCTAATCTTCTATTCTTGGGTAAGAATAATTCTAAACTAGTTATGCAATTGTGAGACTTATTTTTATTTCAATCCAATTTAATCATTCAGTTTATGTTTTTCTGTGTTTATTCTTTATATTTTCAATTTCTCATAATTATAATTTCGATCCGTTATTTTTATGTAAGATTGGATTATTGCTAAATTGAATTCTCAATCGTATTGGGTTTTTAATAATTAGTAGCAAATAGACTTTAATGGTTATGATCCCAGTTTCTGTTAATTGTCTATGAAAATATAAATTAGATTAAAACTTTGCAACGTTTGTAGAGTTTGTCTTTATTTGGCTTTTCTCTTGTTCTTGACTATTTTCTGTGATAAATTCAGGTCATGTTGATTCTAGATTTAATTTTAGAATTTATAACTAATTCATGATCGNGGTTGCCCCGAGGGGTTCTGGTGGAATCTTCCTCAGGCGGGGCCTCTCCGGGAAATCCGGAGGGATTTCCGGGGCGGGTCCTGTCAATATCTATGATCAATTGTTTACTAGTCTTATGAATTATTTTGATCCCAAGAGTTTCTCTTATTTATTTCTTTTCAGTATTTACTAGTTTTGATTTAATTTAGAATATTTTGCAAGCAATCTTAAACCCCCTATTTTTATATTTTTAGTTTAGTGTTTTACTACGATAGAATTTATATTGGAATTCAACACAGTCCCTGTGGATTTGACCTAGACTTGCCACTACTATAGTTCTGGTAAATTCAGTATTATAATTTTAGTGTTTACGACACACATCACACACATGTCCATATACCTACATCTTCCTCATTTGATCAGACTAAAGAGTGCAGCAATGGAGAGTTCAAAAAGAATTAATTCAATATGTCAAGGGTCTCCAAGGGTTCAAAACATTTTATCATATCAAGCTTAGTTTTGACTCCATAACCCAATAAGAGACTCATCTCTTGACAGGTCCATAGAAATATACATGCTTTTATCCATCAATTTTATGTGTATTTTTGGTTTAACCTCTATGTAAAACTATGTACATCTCGATGAATATGATGAAACGATCATGAGAAAAATGCTGAAAATTTCCACACAAGAAGTTCCATATATTCTATGCTCTTCTCATTATCTTCTTTCTTAAGCAAAGCCAAATTCAAAGAATAGCACCACAAAACCATAGAGTCACTACCACAGATCCTATATTATAACTTCCCAAAAGCACTGTAGTAGGCTATATACAACGGTACCTAAAACGCTATCATATGCGACATTATTAAAAGTTGAACCTCTATATAGCTTTTTCGAACGCTATTCAAAACGCTTTACTTAATAGCATTTTACAAATGCTCTAAAAAACACTATAAAATGTATGATTAGTAGCATTTTTATATGCTATAATGTATATACCATAGCATAAAATTCATCTATCTATGTGATTGACAAACACTGACAATGTTTTAATAGCATTTGTAAAACAATATAATATTTTACAACAGCACTTAAAAGATGTTGTCCATGATTAACATAGCATTTAATTATATTATAAATTTTATTTAAAGGTAGCACTATTACTTTTTTATTGTAACATACAATAATCATTCATCATAAAAATAAAGTAAAACTTTAAAAATAATTTTATAAATTGATCACGAATTCTCATGTCGATACGGACAAGTTACAAAACTTTACAAACTACATCTGCCAAAAAAGAAGAAGAATACTTTACAAACTACAAGTTCTAAATTCTACTACTAAAACCTACACATTCTAGCCTAAACAAAATATATCGAAGGAGGCAAAGCAAATAACAAAAATGGAAAATATAATACTAATTTTGTTAACTTCAATTCAGCAAAGCAATCAAGATCATACTTTTACTCAGCTTGCTGAATCTTAATATTTATCTTGCCGATCTATATAAAAGGAAAGGAAAAATGACATTAGTTATATAGTAATAACCCCTATTTGACATGGGGAAGAACATGTCCAGTATATTCAACAAGCAGTACTCACAGATAAAGTTGCATACAATTAACATGGGTTAAAAATTAAACAAAACTTCTTTATGCAGTAATCTTGTGAGCCTTTGGGCTAGCAAGTTCCATACAATCAACCAAATAAATGCATCACACAAAATAAGGTACCAAAGCATCATAAATTAAATGTAAGTGAAAAAACCTAAAATAATTCAAGTTTCACTCAATTAAGTCATAAATTGACATTTGAAATCTAATTATGCACGAATTGTAACTAAACTTAAATTTACTACTCCAAATCTAATTATATACAGCTTTTGCTATATATAAACTGAGGATGAAGCAATAGAGCTTTCATATCAGTGATATCGGCTGATGTGCTCATTCACATTATTACCTCCCATAGATCTTGCATTGCTTCCAGCATGCAGTACAATCCATACTTCCTTAATATTTTTAACTTTGCTTCAAAAATTCTAGGAACATGATGCGACCCTTTAGACACTTGTTTTATCTCCGAGCAAGAAAAACAAAAAATAATTAAGTATTATACTTGTTTTTGTTCTTTCTCTAGAGATAAAAGAATAAAATAATATTTTAGTTGTTAGGATATCATATCTCTGCTAATTAAGATTCATATCAAGTTTAGACCAAACAAAAAGACATGAAGGTCATATGCCAACCAGCTACATTCATCTCTTTCATAAAATGAGGGATGAGTAGCCATCAACAACTAAAACCTGAAATGTTCAAGCAAATACACATTGCATAGGTTCTAATTCATAGCTTCTCAATATACTAACTGCTTTTGAGCCTTATTTTTAAAATTTTATATTGCATTTCTAACTACCCATTTAATAATTTATATTATAACTACAATAACCAAGCTAGTTTTTAGTGATAAATTATCAAAACTTTAAGCAACAAACCATGTAGAATATACTAAACTCATGCTTAGGGCCATGTCTAAAGTTTCTATTTGAAACATTTACCTACCATTGAGAGAATATTACAAAAACAAGTCCTACTTTAAGTTCTTCTAAATAAATAAAACGGTATGAAGAAACAAACATGAAAAAAGGTTAAACGAGCTTTCTTAGTGCCTAAAGAACCAGTTGCACTAGTGAATCATTTACTTCAAAAGCCAGTGAAATTAGGTAATTGCTTTATTTCCGAATTTAATTATAAACACTTTTATCCCTTGGTAACAAAATTCTTGTTACAAAGCCAAACACCTCCAGCATGCTCTACAGCAAATCATCCATTCAATGGCCCAAAAAATTTGGCAACAAACACCAAAAAGTCAATTCTCTCAAATTGCACAGCCATAAGCACAGCAATCTACAATGCCAAACCATACTTTTTGAAGGATCTTCAGCTCCATGCATAGCTACGAGAAATGCCAAATGAACAAGCTAAAAATATGTATACATATGCACACACACACACATATATATAAAGAACTTAATTATAAGAAAAGATAATAATTACTATAGAACTGTAACATAATTTAAATTTACATTTTACTTTTTGTCTACAAAGATAGAAAGTAAATGTCTAATAATCTTACTTTCTTTATTAGTTGTCCAATGCAAAAAGTTGTTCCATTTATGATCTTGTGGTTTCTAACTAATTAATAGATTGATAGAAACTTTTATCCTTCTATAAAACCATAACATTAGAGACGAGGAGTATTAGCAACCTGAGGTAGAGATTTGCATCAATGAACTGATGAACATGGGCTATATCCTACCCATGTTAACAAAATAAACCATGGCATATCAAGCTAATAGTAGAAAACAAAAAGGAAATGTATAGCATATAAACCTCACCTTAGAAAAACTCTTTGTACTATCAGTTCCTTTGCTAGAGCCAAACTGGCTAACCGATCAGCAATTGAGGCAGCAACTGTTCATGTAATCTTATTAAGTTCAGCAACAATAATAACTGTATTAAGTATTAATTAAAAAGTACAATAACTAAGTGAAAACCTCCACTAAAATAAGTCTCCTTAAATAGCTTGACAGCATCTGTATGAAATAATGAAAAAAAAAATTATCAAAAGAGCATATCACATAAAATTATTCTTCTAACCCCAAATTTAAAACATAAAATGATGGTTACCAAGGTTCTAGTGAGTAGTGAAAAAAATTCTTTGTAGGAGATGGCTATCTTATACCCTAATGATATTGATTAAAGAAAATGGTTTTTCGCACCGAGGATACCTAAACTTTATCGGATTTTACAAATATGCCATTTTTTTGCATTTAACTACCCACACTCAACAAACCGAATAACTGTTACTACCTACAACCATTTCAGTTTAAAAAGCTATGTTTTTCTCACTGAAATGCATGCAAGCCCAAACTAATTCTTCAGAAGGGCATTTCGTGTCTTTTCACTCCAAACTAATTCTCTCTCTCTTCCATTTCTCTCCTAACTCTCTTTTCCCCCTCCATTAATGGTTTGTGAAAATTTTTCCCTAAATCACAATTATAGAACATTGATCTAGGGCCAAATCTAGCTTAATATTTTGCAATCACTCTAACTTTCATCAAAATATGGGAACATTGCACAGAAGTTTACACGAAATTGCAAAAAGCATTGGTGGTTCTGGATTTGAAGGGCTTCGAATCTTTTTCAAATTTCATCAGATAGAGCTAGAAAATGGCTAACAATCTCCATAATGAAAAAAGGCCCATATATCTTAAGTGTGCTAACTTATTTTGGTGTTTCTCAACATTTCCATGTTAGGCAGAATTGAAGTTAGGGTTTTCGAATTGGGTTGGGTTGAATGAAATTGGGGGTTTTTGAATTAGGATTTTGCTTGTTGTTTTGAAAGTTTTGTAAAGGTTTGTGGTATTAATATGGTTATCGGTTATGGGGTTGGGTCCATGTTATGGATTTACAGGGGCTAGTAATGAAATATGGGGTCGATAGTTGAAAAAAGACATGTTGGGATCACTATGTGTTGTGCTAACTTATTTTGGTGTTTCTCAACATTTCCATGTTAGGCAGAATAGAAGTTAGGGTTTTCAAATTGGGTTGGGTTGAATGAAATTGGGGGTTTTTGAATTAGGATTTTGCTTTTTGTTTTGAAAGATTTGTAGGGGTTTGTGATATTAATATGGTTATCGGTTATGGGGTTGGGTCCATGTTATGGATTTATAGGGGCTGGTGATGAAATATGGGGTTGATAGTGGAAAAAAGACATGTTGGGATCACTATGTTTAGTTTGTATGAATTTTATTGAACATTGTTGTTGCAGCACTGAAGTTGATTTGAATTTATCATTGTTTAATGTGTGTGAGTGTCTTGTTCAATAATGCTACTGTTGGAATCTTTTAGATGTGTATTGATAATAGTGGTGAAGGTCTGATTGTGATTGGTTGTTGATAATAAAAGACTACTATGGCTTTAGAAAATCTGTTGTCCAAATTAAATAATATAAAATGCATACCCTTGGTTGTTTGAAGTGCCAATTTGTCTATATGTATTTATGTTGTTGATAATAAATTGGATAACATACTAAACAAAGTCTGTTTTCCACTTTATTTAATATAAAATGCATATAAAATTGTTGTTTTGTGTGCCCATTTGTTTTTATATGATTATTATATGGAATTGAATAAAACAAATATCACTTTTTATGCATTTATTTTGTTTATTTTGTTTGGTCGGTAGTATAATGTAATATGAAATGGTGGTTGTGTTGATTGGTTGCGCTGGATTTATAATTTTTTTCCAATTTGATAGTTTAATGCAATTTGAAATGGTGGTTGTGTTGATTGGCTGAATATGAACTCCCAATGGATTCCCAAATAGTCAATGAAGTCCGAACTTCAACCCATGTTTCAGAAATACCATTAAATAGCATTTGAACCCATACTTGAAGCCCAAACCCCATCTGAAGCCCAAACCTCAACCCATGTCTTATAAATACTCTTAGCTGGATCTGAACCCATACCTGAAAACCAAACCCCATATGAAGCCCAAACCTTGCCACAAATTGAACCAACTATCTCTGAATTACCTTTAGACTCTGAACCTGATGAAAGCATGGACTCTAATTTTGTTCAAGAGGAATATGTACAAGATGATGATGATGATATTGCCTTTGATAAATATGTAGACATTACTGTGGAATGAGTTGTTGTTAGGGTTGAGGACCTTGTAGGTGTTGACATTGAAAGGGATGATGACAGTGGTGATGGAAAATGATATTGATGATGAAGTTTTATTAGAATATTTCCCTGATGAGGACTCGGACAGTCAAGTAGATCTAGCTACTAAGAGGGCAAGACATAGGCAGTATCCTGAGTTTTATATTGAGACTGACTTAAATAGCTAAATTAGTTTATGGAGCAGCTGTGAAATCGTTAAAAATTGTTGAAATAATTGAAAAGCAAGAAGAAGAAGAAGAAAAAGAAAAATAATATCGATTAGCAGAGAATGGGTCAAACCTATTGAGATCGGCGAATGGCAGGAGAGGCAGAGGATGATAGAGAAGAGATAATGGGTCAAGATCTATCTATTTTGAGAGGATCGGGATCCATTTTAGGGACTTTTGAGAGGATGAAAGGATGGGGATCAATTTTAAGAGGATTGGTTTTAAGGATTTCATGTTTGTTTGGGAGAAAAATCTAGAACCGTAAAAAGCAATCAATTTGAAACACCAAATTGATAGGGAAACACAACAAACAAGAATAAAATCCAAACATAATGGTCTCTTGAAACAGAAAGAACCCAAAAACAAAGACAAAAAAAAAAGGTATCAACGGAAATATCGAAGGTTAAAAATACGAAAGTATCGACATAATATCGATATCGATAACAAATAAAAAGAAATTGCAAACATTTATAAGTAAGTATGTAAATTTGTAATGAAACTTCATGATATACTCATTTATTAAATACTGTATCAATTTAACTATAAAAGTTGAAATAACATTGAGTGGAAATCATGTTTCTTATAATCAAAAGACTTATAGTACTAGCTGACAGTAACAAAACTATTATTATTAAGTTATGAATTATTCATTATTAACATAATAATACAAATACATAATTACTTAAATATTACTAATACCACATATCATTTGTTAGTGGTTAAAATTTTTACTCTCATATTGAGAAAAATATTGATCAAAAGATACATCACCTTGATAGTTTTACATGTAATTATTAATATGCCAATCATATTGATCTAATATTACATGTAATCGTTGATATTATTGTTATGTTCTACATCAAAAGCCTATGCTTTTCCTCTATACAATACCTCTCAAATGACAAAATTCACTCATGTTATACTACTAGTGTACTATTACATATCAATTTGAAAACAATGATGAAACAATTGAAAAAAAAAATGAAAATAATACAAAACAACAATTACAATTTGATAACAAAAGGGAAAAAATTATAATTTAAAAAAAGATATATTCATGCTGTACCTAAATGTGATATTTGAAAATATACCATTTTAAAATTTTATAATAATTAAAAAATATTATAATTTTTATATTTAAAAAAAATAAAATTAATGAATATTTTTTGAAATTTCTATTGAAAATTTCCGTCGAAATTACGAAAATTTTAACCGAATTGTAAAGGAATTAATATGTAAATTTTAATAGAAATACCATGGAAATATCAAAGAAATATCATAAATTTTGATGAAAATTATAGAAATTATACCCATAATTATTTTGGGCAAAAATATTTTTCATGGCATGGAAAAAAAAAATTCATAGAGATTATGGATTTTTCATCCATGCTCGCAAAAAGGTTTTCAGAGTATTTTCTATTCCACAAAATCCAATATTATAGCATATCCAAAAAAAATAAAAAAATCATCAACAAGAACAAACCTGGTCAGATCATCAGCGATGATCTACGTGCGTGTTCTCTCGATATGCTCTCTATGTGTGGTCTCTCGGTTTGGTTCGTATAGGTGATCTCAGAGAGTGAGACTGGAAAGTATGAGAGCGAGTGTTTTGGGCGGTGATAGCAGAGATCATGAGAGAAAGCAGAGCGAGGTCTGGGGAGAGTGAGAGTGGTTTGAGAGTGAGATTGCGTGGGAGAGAAAGAGTACAAAGAGATAGACTAATGAACAAACGAGTTTCATTTTGGGCACATGGGAGGGAGAGTGTGAAATAATGTGTGGGAGGGTAAAATTTGGGCACGTGGTGAAATTTTGTGCTTTTTATTCTCCAACCATAAACAAAAATAAAAAGCTCTATTTTAAAATTATACGAGCTATAACGATAATTTTCATAAAAGTGTAGCGATTTATCATAGTATTTAGGGTTATTATCACTGAAAGTCCCTAAACTATATTGTATTTTACACTTTCGTCCCAAATTTTTTTTTCTCACTTTGATCCTCAAACTCATATTGTTGTATCACCGTAAGTCCTTTTCGAAGTTTCCTTCCATTTAAATCGTTAAAAGGCACGTGCAATGCATGTGAGGTCAATTTTAAGGGTAAAATTGTAATTTTAGAATTTTTAATCACTATAGGTCCCTAAACTATATCGCGATTTACACTTTCGTTCTAAAACTTTTTTTTCACACTTTGATTTTCAAATATATATTTCATTCAAAAAAGCTTACACATGATGTTCATGCAGACACCACTCTCTCCTCCATGCAAGGTTATTATTTTCCTTTCTTTCTCCTAAACAAGACGACCCATGAACTCATTCCAAGCTTATTTGATTAATTTTTTTTTCTTGTATCTGCAAATGAAGCTAGAGAAAGAAAGGAAAATAATAACCTTGCATGGAGGAGAAAGAGTGAGATTGAGTGAGGTGTCAGTGTGAACCTCATGTGTAAGCTTTTCTGAGTGAAATATATGTTTGAAAATCAAAGTGTGAAAAAATAGTTTTAAAACGAAAGTGTAAATCGAGATATAGTTTAGGGACCTATAGTGATAAAAAAAATTCTAAAATTACAATTTTACATTTAAAATTGACCTCACGTGCATTGCATGTGCCTTTTAACGGTTTAAATGGACTGAAACTTCAAAAAGACTTACGGTGATACAACAATATGAGTTTGAGGATCAAAGTGAGAAAAAAAAATTAGGACGAAAGTGTAAAACACTATATAGTTTAGGGACTTTCAGTGATAATAACCCTAGTATTTATAAAAAATTCACTATAAATTAATGTTATAATAGATTATTTATGTTGTAGTGAGTTACTAACATTTCTCAAAGTCAAAAATAAAAAATCCAGCACATACTACCTGTACTTATTAAATGACAATATTATCTTCATACAAGGGAGTGATTTTCTCCGTACCAATGCTCAAACAAATTTGACACGGGCATAATCAAAGAAATGAAAACAGGAGGAAAATTGCTTGTCCTATTTGTATTTATAGGTTCAAAGCCTTGTTGAAATGCCTAGTAAAAGAAGTTTACCGTGCTAGTCTTCCACAATTCAATTTTTAAAGTTTTCGTTGCTCTGAAAGAACCATGTCATTCCCATAGCTATTAATATTATCAACTTCTCTGGATTATTTCTGCTTGTCTTCCGCTGGAAGTTCAAAAAATTGTATCGCAATTTCATGAACTTCACCTAGGAATTGAGGTATTATATCATGGTTTATTTCTTGAAACATATATACATCCCTTGTACACGTCATATGAAAGTTGAAGCTTGAAACCAGAAAGGAAAAAATAACTAAATGGCAAGCATATAAGCAGTACATAATACTTTTGGATCATGTTAAGCTTTGCTTAACAAGAGAAAACCAGCTTGAGCTTTAATGAAACTGGAGAGAGAGAGAGAGAAAGAAAGAGAGAGATCGAAAAAAGATGCAGATCTAGAAAATGTTTTCTCATTAATTAATTTAATTCAGTTATACAAGGAGTCTATACATAGACAAGCTTTAACTGATAAAGAGAAACAAAACATTAACTAATTAACTGCCTAACAAGCTAATTGCTTATTTCATACACGTGATGCCATATACACCAATACCCCCCTTCAACCTGAGGATGGGAAGAATTGACCATCCCGAGCTTGGAAAGAAGAAATTGATGTTGACTCGAGCTGAGGATTTTAGTAAGGACATTTGCTATTTGGCACTGAGTTGGCAAGTAAGAGAGATGTAAGAGGCCATCAAGAAGTTTATCTCGTGTAAAATGGCAGTCAATTTCTATGTGTTTAGTGCGTTCATGAAAGATGGGATTCTTGGCAATGTGAAGAGCACTCTGATTATCACAATGGAGAGTGGCTAGTTTCAAGGAACCAAGACCAAGTTCTTCCAATAAGTGAACAAGCCTGGTGATTTCTGCTGCTGCTTGAGACATAGCTCTATATTCAGCTTTTGAAGAAGATTTAGAAACCGTGCTTTGCTTCTTAGATTTCCAGCTAATAGGTGAAGATCCTAACAAGACAATATAACCAGTTACAGATTGTCTACTAATGGGGCAAGCTCCCCAGTCAGAATCTGAAAAAGCTTACAGCTATAATGAATCAGTGGCATTAAGTAGAATGCCTTGGCTTGGAGTAGTAGCAAGATACGTGAGAACATGTTTAGCAGCTTTATAATGAACCTATCTTGGATCTTGCATAAATTGACTCAAGGTTTGTACAACATAAGAAATATCAGGTCTGGTATTGGTAAAAAAATTCAGCTTCCCAATAACAATTCTATAAAGAGAAGCATCAGCAAATTTATCACCTTGATCAGGAAGAAGCTTGAGATTTTGTGGCAGAGGAGTGTGGACTGGCCTCCAAGATGGATTTCCATAAGTTGTTAACAATTTATGAGTAAATTTCTTCTAAGTAAAAGCAATACCTTTATCTATATGAGAGACCTCAAGACCCAAAAAATAATGCAACAAGCCAAGATCCTTGATGCCAAAAACAAAATCCAAAATGAGACTTCAAACTAGTTATTTCAGCAAAATCAGAACCTGTTATCAATATATGAACCACATAGACAGCTAAAACCGTGAGTGTACTATGTGACTTCTTGAGAAACAAGGAATAGTCATTCCTAGATTGCTCATAACCTCTAATATGCAATTCATGACTGAGTTTAGCAAACCATTGCCAGGAGGCTTGCTTCAAGCCATATAAGGATTTTTTTTAACCTACAGACCTTGTGATGAGGATTATCGAAGCTTTGAGGAACTTGCATATAAACCTCCTCATGCAAGTCTCCATGGAGAAATGTATTATTAACATCGAGCTAAAACAAATACCATCCTTTAGCTGCAGCAACATCAATAACAGCTCTAATGGTGGCCATCTTCACAACTAGAGAAAAAGTTTTTGAATATTCAATACCTTCCTTTTGAGTAAAGCCCTTGGCAACAAGTCTGGCTTTATATCTCTCTAAACTGCCATCTGCATGTAATTTAACCTTATACACCCATCCATTTACAACCAATTGGTTTCTTGTTTTTAGGTAAATCCACAAGATTCCAAGTATTGTTGGTTGCCAAAGCTACAAGTTCCTTTTGCATAGCATGAATCCAACTTGGATCTAGTGAAGCTTGACTATAATGGGTAGGCTCTGTATAGGCATGTAATTTGGCTATATTTGCTTGAGAAACAAAAGGCAAGGAAGCAAAAAAATACTAAATTGCACCAATGAGAGTTTAGAGAGGTTGGACTTGAACTATTGGCTGTGTAATAAATGTAATCTTGTAGATATGTGGGAGGTTTATGAATTCTCGATGATCTTTTAGAAACAGAGTCGAGAATAGAAGTGGGAGCTAACAAAGAAGTAGATTCAGAAATAGAGGGTGAAACTGAAAAAGGAGAAATATTATGAGGGTTAAAAGAAGTTATATGGATGGAATCATGATTAGAAGAATGAGTATCATGAGTAGAGGAAGGAAAAGAAAATGGACAATCATTAGGATAGACAAATTTGTTGAAATTAGAAATGGGAAATGGCAAAGTTGAAGTAGTCAAAAAATGATCTAGATGATGAAAAAGGAAACAAGACTCATAGAAAACAACATCTCGAGTGAACAGGATTTGGTTAGTGTCAAGATCCAAGACTTTATATGCTTTTTGATTATATGCATAACCAACAAAAACACAAGGGTGAGCTCGATCAAGAAACTTGGTTCTTTGTCTTTTTAAGGTGGAAGCAAAGCATAAGCAACCAAAGGTCTTCAAAGGAGAATAGCAAGGTTTTTGGTTAAAGAGTATTTCATAAGGTGATTTGTCTTTGAGAATAGGGGTAGGAAATCTGTTAATGAGATAGGTAGCAGTTAAGATACATTCATTTCAATATTGTAAAGGTAGTTTGGATTGGAAGAAAAGGGCTTGAGCAGTTTCAAGGAGATGTTTGTGTTTCCTCTCCACAACACCATTTTGTTGTGGAGTATCAACATAGCTGGTTTCGTGTAAAATACCATTTGAATCATAAAATTGATTTGCTAGCATGTCTTTAAATTCCAAAGCATTGTTAGTCCTAATGATCTTGACATTAACATTGAACTGAGTTTTGGCATATGCAACAAATGATTTTAAAACAGACAGGGCATTACTTTTATGTGAAAGAAAATGTGTCCAAGTTGCCATTAAGTAATCATCAACAATTGTGAGAAAAAAATTTATAGCCATTATGAGAAATATGATGAAATGGATCCCATGTATCAACATGAAGAAGTTCAAATATGTGAGAACTTGTGCTTTGACTATGAGGAAAAGACTGCCTATGTTGTCTAGCTCGGGGACAGACCTGAAAAATGGATTGTAATTGAGAAGGAAAAGAAATATTCTCAATCTTTTTCATTGAATCAAAAGATAAGTGACCATGTCTATAATGCCATAGTTCTGATTTATTTAATTGTTTTGGAATAGCAGTAGTACAAATGTGCATAGCACTGGATACAGGAATTGATGAAGTAAGAGAATTACAATTGGATTGTAAAACAGTATTTACATGTTTATTAAATGAAACATAAGGACAAGAAACAAAAGAAGAACAACTAGAAAGAGCACCACAATGTTCTCTACAAGTACATTGATCCACAAGGTATAGACCACCAGTTTGTCTACCAAGGATTGTTTGCTTGTTCTTTGTATGGTCCTGGAGTAGACAAGAAGTGGGAGAAAACCAAATTTGGCAAGGTAAATCAGTGCATAGTTTTTGCACAGAAAGTAAATCGAACTGAAAATCTGGGACATGTAGGACTTTGTGAAGGGTAATATTTGGTTTTAACAAAACAGTACCTATGTTTAGGATTTTAGCTTGCTTGCCATTAGGCATGGTAATGAAACTAGGAATAGAAATGGTTTTGTATAAAGTGAAAAGTGATAAATGGGGTGAGATGTGGTCTGTAGCTCCACTATCAATAATCCAAGTTAAGTTATTGCTAATAGAAAGAAAACATGTATTTTTACCTGCCAAGAAGGCATTAGCAGCAATTGATTCACTCAGATTGTTGTTGTGGTTATGATCCATGTTAGCCTTGTTCAAGAAGGTAGCAAGTTGATTATACTGGTCCATGGTGATAGCTGGTGGAGTGGTAGAAGCAACAATTTCTGAAGAATTTCCAACTGATGAATTCCCTTGCACCATATTAACAACTCCTCTCTTGAACTTGGTGAACTTATATCCATTTGGATAGCCATGTAACTTGTAGCAAGAATCCAAACTGTGTCCTTGAATTTTTCAGTGTGTACAAGTAACATTTTTCTTGGTATTGACACTTTGTCTGTGAAAATCCCTTTGAGAATTCCCACAAGGTCCATAATTCTTATAATAGGTAGGACCTCCATCATTTCTACTAGCAAGTGCAGCAGAATCATGCACAATGTTGCTAGGAATGGAAATTTCTTTTTGTTTTTCTTCTTGAAGTAGTATGTTATAAACTTGGTTGACACTTGGCAAGGGTTCCATTATCAATATTTTACCTCAGATCCCATTATATGACTCATTTAGTCCCATTAAAAACTGCATAATCTATTGCTTCTGTATTAGGGCAGAGAAAGCATATGCTGAACCACAAGTGCAGTTAGGTATACTAACTAGAGAGCCATGCTCATCCCACAATTTCTTGTCCTTAGTGAAATATGTGGTAATGCTGAGATTACCTTGGCTCAAAAAAGTCATATCTTGCTACACTTGATATACTTTGGCAGCATTTAACTTGCCAAACCTCTGTTCAAGCTCTGTCCAAATCTCATGTGCAGTGTAACAAAAAACTACACTTTCAGCAATTTCAGTGTTGACATCATGTATAATTCAGGAAATAACTATGTTGTTACACCGTTCCCAATGAGCTCTTAGAGGTGAGTGTTCTTCAGGTTGTTGACGAGTCCCGTTAATGAATCCTAGTTTATTTTTCGCTCTTAATGCAATCACAATTGAACGGCTCCAGTGACCATAATTATCTCCATTCAATACCTTAGTAACTAACTGAGTTCCATGCGAATCTCCGTGATGTAGAAAAAGTTCATGGGTGAAGTCAATAACCAAATTTTCTTGACTAGTTTCCTTTCCCTTAATTTCTTGTTCAGCCATTATAGATGCGGAATATACGATAGAAGCAAAAGAATTTGTGCTTGCAGAGATATTTCAAGTAACAAATAGGCCAGCAATCGAAGATCAAACAGCTATGAGCAATGAACAAGTAAAGACAGAGTTCGAGAAATGGAAACCTAATCTCACAATTCCTTACAAATCAACTATGAAAGGAATTCAATTCTCAAACAAGAGAAGAAATAATCAGGAAGCAAAATCCGAAGCTAACCTGAACAAATTCAAGAGCCATAGCTCTGATACCATGTTAAGCTTTGCTTAACCAAGAGAAAACCAGCTTGAGCTTTAATGAAACTGGAGATAGAGAGATCGGAAAAAGAAGCAAATCTGGAAAATGTTTTCTCATTAATTAATTTAATTCAATTATACAAGGAGTATATATATAGACAAGCTTTAACTGATAAAGAGAAACAAAACATGAACTAATTAACCGCCTAACAAGCTAATTACTTATTTCATACATGTGATGCCATATACACTAGCATATCATGTTCTCTTATTTTGACTAGTTTCTGTACTGAAATAAAAGTGATTTGGAATAAAATTATTTGTATCCAGTTTTTCTGAATCATTTTAGTTTGTCTTACTCTGCTGCTTGCATCCAAGTTTCATGTCTTTTTGCTGTCTGGGGAAAAAATAATTGCATGTGCTTACATATGCATACATACAAATTAATAATAGAGTCAAAATATTTCCTGAGCTAGCTTTGGACCTAATTTTAAAGAGTTTATTAGATTAAGAACTAAATTTTTTCTAGGATCTTCAATGACTATTTTTTTTTTCAGCATATATAAATATGGATTAGAAAGTTAAAATGGTCACGTTGAATGAAATGGACTTGAGAGTGTAAAAATGAGCTTTGATGTATATGTTCCTTTAATTTAAAACCTGAAAGCAATCCTAAGTGCTAAGAGCTGATCCAAGTTTCTTAAGTTCATCTTCTCTGCTTGCTTGAGGGTGTCACAAGAAGGCCAAGATCAATAGCCGGAATCTCAATTAATGGAGATTACATATGAGTCTAGATATGTTTTGGTTCCATTTAGATAAAGGGTGTTGCTTCTTTTGGCTGAAGATAGGGATAACTCTTGTTTCACACGGTCAGTATCTGTCAGCTGAATCGAGGGATATCAAAAAATTTCTACTATTTTTTGTTTGTATTAATAATTTTGTCTGAATCTATACAAATCCAGCTGTTGATGATGCATATGTGTTTACAATGTTGTTTATGTCTATTCAACAAAAGAGGGCAAATGGGCTACCAACTGATTATTTAATCCTCTCTTATTTTTAGTCTTTTTTTGGTGAATGATTTTCTTATAATAATTCATGTGGTGGTGAGGATCATAATTTTACTAATCAAAATAACTAGTAAAGGTACAATTAGTAGCTATCTTTGTAATCATTTGTTTAATCCCGCCGGCTTAACACCCTCTATTTTGTTTTGTAACACAGAAATTTCCATGACAACCTCTGTCTCTAGAATTTGGATCCCATAAATTTGAAATTGGTATTAAGTACCAATAAAGTTAACACTCTCTCTGCCTCTCAGAATTATGTGCTAAGCTATGGAAGAAAGTTTTATTATTAGTCTTTATGAACAAAGAGCAAAAAAAAAACACAAACAAAAGGGTGAGAGAGAGACCAAATACGACAAGATTTTGATAGAAGTCATCAAACCATGCAAAACAGTACTTCAATAATCATGACCATAATAGCCAACTAAAGAAATAAAATATGGGAATTAATTAAGCTTATTCATAGATCAACAATCCCATCAATAACACACACGCTTGCTTAAACTTAGAGTACAATTTGCTTTTGCTTGCACACAGCTTTAAGAAGTTGCAAAATACTAATCACATTCGAATTTTGGATGCATCTTTTGGCACTTTCCTTTGCTTGCTGCAATTGCGATAGAAACATACAGTTTTTCATATTTTTCTACAACATGGGCCTTGATTCATCCACCAGATTTTCCACAAGTCCAACTATCTTTTCCAATTCCGGAATATAGAACACAGTAATAGAAGTCCTATCTCTGTTTGAATTTGTCACCACCCTGTGTATCGGGCTCTTGAGTGGTCCATTACTCGAAGCCTACATATATAGGGTGTCACATTAATTAACATAAGCTAATTAATTAGCAATGTTATATAGGAACATATATGAAGTATTAGTGCAAGTAGATAAGCTAGATTTAATATTTAATACCTCTAATACATCTCCAACGTTGATGAGAAGAGCATCAGGAATGACTGGAGCTCTGAACCATTGGTTGTCTTTCAAATATTGAAGACCTTCCATCTTTTTGTCTTGCAAGACAGCAGTGATTGCTGATCCATCTAAATGTTGTCTGAGCCGAACATGACAAGGTGTTGGAGATTTGGGATTGAAGTGTAATCTTGTAAGCAGTTTTGGTTCTCCATATTGCTCAAGAAAGATGTTCTCCTTCAACTTCAATATCTTTGCCATGGCCTTAAGGACTACTTCAAATACTAGTTTATTTTTTTGGTGTATTCCTCCATAATTTCCCTGCATTATATGCATATATAGACATCACATATTAATATGCTCAGATTTTCACTATGTAAAATTAATCGTTTATTCAAAAAACTATAGCACTATAGAGAAATGGTCCAACATTAATATGTATCAAATAGATTTTCCAATACAATATATATATATATATATATTATTTATAAAGGAATTCTCAAGTTCAGGAATCCTGGATGGAAAAAAATTATAAATGCTAGCCTTTAGTGACATTTTCTGAATAGTCTTGGATTTTTTGTTCCGGTGCACATAAAAAATAGGGTCAAAAACGACGATGAAAAACCGTCGTCTTAAATGTTCACACGAAGGACACAAAACCGTCGTCTAATAAGGCGTTATCGATAGTCATAAAACATCGATGACGGTTAAAAACCGACGTCTTAAACATTACTACAACGGACCACACCGTCGTCTAAAACAACACTAAAGCAATGTGGACGCCACGTGGCAAATACATAGACGACAGTTCGATAATGGCAACTGGACGCGTGGCAAATTTGCAGCCCATCGTCGATATTATATATTTATGTATATAAATATATATATATATATATATTTGAGCTTTTATATATTTAAATATATTTATTAGTATAAATATTTCAATAAATAATATATTTCAATTAATAAAATAATAATTAATATAAAAACAGTAATAATAAATTGATTATATTAAATTATACAAAAGTATAAACATTTCTAATTAAAATTAAATTACATACAATACTAATTACACAATAACATTAACAATTACAAAAGTTTTATACATAATTAATAATTAAACTGAACTAATCAAACGATGATAACAAATTTGAAGGGTTCGGAACTTTTTTAGTAAAATATTCAACCCAATCCTCTCAAAATTCATCCACGAAGTCTTATATCCAAATATAATTTTTAAACTATACATAAAAATCAAACAAATAATATTAATGCATTAGTAAACATAATATTATATATAAATTTACAATTACGCTAAAATTATACTTACAGTATTATGTAACTGAGATTGTGGTACTGATGAATCGACATTTATTATATCCCTCATTATCATGCATACCTAATATGCACACACATGACTTGTCGGTTGCAATGGTGCCTACAAAAAAATTATTTAAAATATTAATTTACATAATTTCTAATACTTTAACATTAATGAAATAAATAATTCATAGATTTTACCTTTCCGCCGCGCCAACTAATTAATTTATTCTTTGACCTTTTTCTCTTCGGCTCATTCCATAATGTCCAAGCTCTCTATATATATCATTTTATAAATAAAATAAATTATTAAAAATAAATTTAATCACTAAAATTAACTTACTAATTTTTAAATTAACTTACTTGCTTATTAATCGCTTGAAATCAATATTAGCTTTGGTGTTGGCGGAATCAAAAAACCAAATATACCCCAGGTACGGGTCCACGACACCAAGCGTCCAATGAGCACTGAAATAAACGTCAATATTAAAAATATATAATATACTATATATATTTAAGAAAGTAATAATTTTGTATATAATTAAATTGTACCGACAATGAAGTCGGGCTGTTCTTTTCACCGTCTGACCAATTGCTCAGCTTGGGATGCCAACATTTCAGGTCCAACATTCTGCACCACACATGGATCAATAAAAGCATATAACAAAATATTTCCAGTGCGGATCATATGTCGATACAGCTTCCTGCAAAAAAATATCATGTCAAATACAATTTAAGAAAATTTTAAATTGAAAATAAATTAATTATAACTTCAAATATAATTTTTTAGCTTACTTCATATAGAATAAGACGCAATCAACACCCAAGTCCTGCATTTGACAAAATTGGTTGATATCCTCATGTGTCAGCACTCCAAGATGAGAATTGCCTATCATATCCCTCCCCAGGTTGAATTGCAGCTACCATCTTCATTAATCTCAACTTTGGTGGCAGGTTAAAGGTGATTAATTGATGCTGACTTTCATTGGTCTGTGGAGATGCCTGCGAATGACACGAATGGGGAGTACTATTCGAGTCTGAGTGAGCTACTGCCTTGCCTTTTGATGCTCGTACTGATATCTCCACCTGGTCAAATATATAAATTTCAAAACAACATTATAAATAACAATTATTAATAAATTAATTATTAGGAATAAATAAAACATAAATATTTACCTTTTCTTCAGTTAAAATGACTAAAAATCTAGGCCATGAACAAAATGACTCCACAGCTTCTCCAACCAATGTAATGTCAAAAAATGGTAGAGTTAGGGCTGCATCAGGGACCAATGCCTCCAGAACATTGACCCACACATTAAGCTCCCCTAATCATATCCCATGGAAAACAGAGTCTGGATCAGTCGTAGGGTACATCAATCCAGCAGCAACTATATTATCTCTAGTGCATATAGCAAGCTTGCACTATAGACCCTGCAAAATAAATTGATTAAATTTTTAATTAAATAACAATCAATATATTAAATGTTTATTAAACAACAATCTTATAAAAGTTTACCTTCTCAGGTGTCATGGGATGTACTGGAGCTGGAGGAGTACTAAGATATACTGATGCTGGCAGAGTACCGAAATGGTGCGCCTTGATAGGCATAAAATGTTAATGTTTTTATGCCACTTTTTATATTGAATTTAAGCTAGTTTGTGATTAAATGTTAATGAAAAGTACTTAATTATTGTATTTTTCTGTTTTCAGTAAAAGAAAGACTAAAGCCGGAATTACTGTGTTTCTGCACAATCTTTACTGAGAAAATCATATCTGGAGGTACACTTTGAGGTTTTGTGTGATTCCAGTTGCAAATGATTCCTAACTCACTAAGCTTCAATGATACAAAGTTTCATTGCAATTGGTTTGTCCAATCAGTGCCAGTTTGATTTACAAAATCAACATTTCCAACAGTTGCGGCAGATTTACACTATCTTGGGAAAATGAGGATTTGAGTGTCTTACAGATGACCAAATTGTGCGATCAATATACTCCAGGAAAGCTAAGACATAGACCTGACGTTTGAAACAAAAATCACTGGATTCGGAGTTCATTGGTTACCCAAAGTCTACTTGGAATCTGCTTGACGGTCATTGAAGATATAAAATGAAAGTTCTATGCTTACTTGGACTACATTTGTGATTGGACTGCCATGTCACCTTTTACCAACCATGTGACCGAATTTGCCACATCATATGCCATATGGGAGGTCAGATTATTCTAATTTAATTATTGGAATAATATTTAGGATAAAAGGAAAAGGAATTAGAGATTGATTTTTCTTCCTTGAGAGATAAGGAATGTTTCCTTATCTCTAGTGTGAACATGAAGCACAAAATACAGTCAAGTCCCTAGGGTGGCCGGCCAGTAGAGGAAATATGAAGTTTTGAGATTATGTGATATTATATCTCCTATATTCTCTAGGGTTTAGAGATACCTTAGGGTTAAACCTTTCCAAAATCTCTCCTATAAATAGATACAACCTTGAAGAGTGAAGAGAATTCTTTACACTAGTTACAGCCCTCACGGCTACAACCATTCTTCTCTCTCTCTAGCCGCATATTCCCTTCCTTCCCTCTCCATTCTCACGGTAGCACAGCAAGTTTTCTTAGGGTTTTTATTCAAATATTGAGAGTATTTTACATAGAGAAGAAGTGATACACAAAGTAAGAATCAAGGTGGAATTCGGCCAGCATTCTTGGAGGAGTCATCTTGGTTCTTGATCATAGTTTGGAGAAGCAAGAGGAGAAGATTGAAGACCAAATCCAGCAGTCATCAACTCTAGATTTGATCTTTTCACTTTTAATCTTTTTGTTATTCATTCTATGTTTTCTTTTTATTATTTGATGAATAATTCTAAGAACATGTGTAGCTAATTTTCTATGAGGATTATGATGTAACCCTATTACAAGTATTTAGTGTTTAATGCATATTTAGTTTGATTTATATTTAAAGGTTAATATTTCATTGTATCTTTTAATGCTTTCCATGAAAAGGTGGATTAATTTAGTATTTATATTTAACTTAGGGATGAGGAATATAAATATGGATGGGCAATGAAATACATGTTTATAGGAATATTGCATGCCTTAGTGACAACTTTAACATGATTTATTGGGTTTGCATGTCTTAGGACTTAAATTTCCGTATTTACATTAGGGATAATTAAATACGTTGTGCTTGCTAGATTAGAATGCATTGATGGATCAACTTCTAGTCAATTGTGGTTAAAGGGGGGTTAACCTATGAATCTATTTTGCATTAGAACCAAATATGAGTAATAATGGTGAAATCATAATCCTTATACTCTTAAATCTTTGAATCTTTACTTGGTGGTTTCTTTTAAAATTTTATATTGCTTTGCTTTTTAATTAATGCTGGTTACTCAACAAACAACAATAAAAAACAACTCTCTTTTACTTTTAAAATTTAGTTTGCAATTGATTTAAATTTACTACTAGAGACATTATTCCTCATGGTATCGATATCGGAATTCTTCTTTGAACTCCACTTTATTACTTGTTATTCATGCACTTGCGAGTTAATTATACCACAACAAGTTTTTGGCGCCGTTGCCGGGGAATAATTATTTCTAGTTTTGATTTTAAATTTATTGTTGATTAAATTACTGTTTTAATTTAATTTATGTTTTTGTTTTGTGTTTAGGTTCGGTTTTAGCCAACAAAGAACAACAATTGGAGAGCTTTCTTGGATCCAAAGCAATCCAATTTGAGTTTGAAGAAGGGGGAAATCAAAGTCGATAAGTTTTTAATTTTTGTGTTTTTTTTTTGTGTTTAGGGTTTTAGTGTTTTTAGTTTTATAAAAAATATATATATATTTTTGCTTACTGTTTTGTTTGGTTTTAGGTTTTATAAAAAAAAAAAAATTTACTGCAGTTTTTATTTACTGTTTTAATCAATTTGTTCACTATTTTAATTTTTTTTAGTTGCTGTTTAGTTTTTGCTTTTGCTTTATTTTTGTGTTTATTTTGAGTTTAATTTAATTTGCATCTAGCTTTAAGTTGTGTGATTTAATTAGATTGTTAGATTTCAGTTTTTATTATTAATTTGAGTTGCAGTTCTTCTGTTTTCTGTTTTGTTTTGTTTTACTGTTTTTATTTTTCAGTTTTGTTTAATTGTTATTTTTTATGAGTCTTAACTCTGAATCTGAATTTTCTAAGAGAGTCTTAAGGAGAGACAGAGTGAGAGAAACCTTATTTAGAAATACTGAAAGAGAAACAATGGAAAACCAAGGTAACCCCGTAGTTCGTGAGGTTCCGATTTACCAAGGTTATAGGACCATTAAGGAGTATGCTGCACCTAGAAGGGTTGAGGATATGTCATGTATTAGGAGACTACCTATTGATGCACCTAGCTTTGAGGTCAAACATATTACCATGTCTATGCTCAACAATTACCAATTTGGAGGGTTGCCAAGTCAGGATCCCAACCAACATATATCGAATTTCTGTGATGTATGTGAATTAGTAAAATACAATGGGATTAGTGAGGACGCTCTAAAACTTAGGTTTTTTCCTTTTACTTTAAGGGATAGAGCCAAGAGTTGGTTACAATCTCTACCCCCTGGGAGTATTGTCACTTGGGATGATTTAGCCTTTAAGGTTTTAAACAAATTTTTCCCACCTATCAAACCGCCAAGCTTAGGAACGAAATAAACACTTTTTACCAATTTGATGGAGAATCTTTGTATGAAGCTTGGGAGAGGCTAAAAGAACTACTTAGGAAGTGTCCACACCATGGGATGCCCATTTGGAGTCAAGTTCAAACTTTTTATAATGGATTGAATAATCTAACAAGAAATAATGTGGATGCTGCTGCAGGTGGTGCTTTACTTAATAAATCCCAAGAGGATGCATACGACCTATTGGAGGAGATGGCAATCAACAATTAACAATGGGCAAGTGAAAGGAGTCAAAACCTAAAGAAGACCATGGCTATCCATGAAGAGGATAAGTTAGATAAATTAAGTTGTCAAGTTGCAATGCTAACAAAGCAACTTGAAACCTTGGGTTCCAACAATTATAATAATATTTCCAATATTTCTAATATTAATTGTTGTGAATATTGTGGGGATAACCATGAAACCATAAATTGCCATTTAGGAAATTCTAATGAAACTAATGATGTGAATTTTGTAGGTAATTTCAGACAAGGCAATAGCAACAACAACCCCTTCTCCAACACTTACAATCCAAATTTTTCATGGAGAGACAATTCGAACACCCAAGGAGGACATCAAAGAGGAATCTATCAAATTCCATCTCAACAACATCAACAACTCCAATCCTCAAATTTTCAGAAAACTTCTCACCTTCAAATTCATCCTCAATCTCAAAATTTTTCTCCTACTACTATGTCTTTACTTGAGCAATCGATGATAAAAATGAATGATATTTCTAGTGCTTTCATGCAGGAGACTAAGGCAGAAATTAAAGGTTTAAAGAACCAAGTGGAGCAACTAGCTCATCAAGTTCCTAATCTGCAAGAGAAGCAAAGTGATCTAGAGAGATTAGTAACTCAACTTGCTGGATTTCAACTCGAGACAAAGAAAGAGTTTTCAAGCTTCATGGCACAAACTAAAAGCTTCATGATCAAAACGGAAGACCAATTCAACAATCAAGCTGGTGCCATTAAAGGACTTGAGACTCAAATAAGCCAACTAGCAAGCATGTTTCAAAGAGCACAAGAAATCCTCCCATCCAATACTGGAAAGAATTCTAAGGAGGTAATGTCTATTAAATTGCAAGATGGTAAGCAAATAACTAATTCTTTTGATGTGCAGCCAGGGCATTCAATAGAGGATATAGATCACCAAGAAGAGCCAAGAGGCGTAGCTAAAGGGGAAACTGAAATTCAAGGTTTGAATTGTGAAGATGTATCTTCATCTTCCAAGATTCAAGTTGAGGTACTGAAGCCTCAAGTTTCTAAGTATATACCTCCTCATGCTAGAGAAGCCCTTGGAAAAGAAAAAGAAGCAAAAGATGAGCTACTGCCCGTGGAGGAAAAAAGGGAAAAGAATTGGGAATACAAGCAACTTCCACCACCGCCATTCCCAAATACGCTTAAACAAAGTAAATTGGATTTTCAATTTGGCAAATTTCTAAATGTTTTCAAGAAATTACATGTTAATATCCCTTTTGTAGATGCTTTAGAAAATATGCCAAATTATGCTAGGTTTTTAAAAGAAATTAGGTGGTCATGAGATGGTAGTTTTGAATGATGAGTGCAGTGCCATATTGCAACACAAGCTACCACCAAAATTAAAAGATCCAAAGAGTTTCTCTATTCCTTGTCATATTGGTCATATAAAATTTTCTAATGTTTTATGTGACTTAGGAGCTTCCATAAATTTAATGCCTTATTCTTGTTTCGGGAAGCTTGGACTTGGAAAAGTAAAGCCCACCTCAATTTCTTTACAAATGGCAGACCGTACCATCAAGAAACCAAGGGGAGCACTTGAGGATGTAATCGTCAAAGTCGATAAGTTTTACTTTCCCATGGATTTTGTGGTATTAGATATGGATAAGGATGGTGATGTTCCTTTGATTTTTGGTAGACCTTTCTTAGCTACTAGTCGTGTTTTAATAGATATACAAAAAGGTAAGATTACCTTTAGGGTTGGTAGTGAAAAGGTGACCTATAATATCTACAAACCCCCTTCTTATCCAAATGATGAATGGTGCCATGAGAATAGGGTTTTGGAGCCAAATTTGAGAAAAATAAGAAAAAGAATAAAGGATCGCATGGATTGTCATTTATTAAGAGTTGCTTTGGAGGTGGAAGCAACCAACAAATTGATCCTAGATGATTTCCACAAGAAAGTTAAGCTAAAAGACTTGAAACAAGCGCTTTTTGGGAGGCAACCCACAATTTAAAGGTATTTTTAATTTAAATTTTTAATTTCTTTTTAGTTGTTTTTGTTTTGATTTTTAGGAGTTAAAGAAGAAAAAATCAAAGGAGAAGCATAAAGAAGAGTAATCGGCCAAGGGAGCTTCAAGAGCCTAAAGTTTGCAATTTTATTGCATTTCACCAAATGTGGGAGCTTTCTTTACCCTTACTAGTTATTTTGTTTATTTTCTTTGTTTTGAACATCGAGAACTATGTTCATCTTAAAGTTGGGGGTGAGATCTCTTTGTTTGAAGTTTTTTTTCTTCAGTCTTTTAAATTTCTTTTCGTATTTATTTTGTTTTCAAACCTATTTTTGTTGCTGAATTGTTTTTGTTTTTGGTGCTGTTTTTATATTTTGATGAGCCTATGATAAGAATATGATTGTGAATAAATTGATTCTTAGGTAGTGGAATTGTTTTTGTGTATTCTCTAATGCCTAAAGTTAAATTCACATGATATTACTTTCAAAACTATTTTGAGCACTTTATTAAATATGCATGCTTTTGATTGTATTTTGGAGAAGGTTTGCATTAATTTAGAGTGATTATCTTTGTGAACTCTAGAACTTGCATAATTATTGCTTGAGGCGAAATCCTAGAGAGATGTATTACTTTGAATATGATTTAGGCCATCTTTGTTTTGAGATTGAGCCTTTCTAGCCTACCTTTGAAATATTTAGTCGTTAGTACCTTATTTTGAGCCATTTTTAGGATGCATAATTGATTGCATATTAGAGCCTTTTTATTCATTAAGCCACATTGACTTACCTTTTATGCTTAAATATATTTTTCCTACCTTATACACATTTATCAAAGAGAGCTTATGATTGAAATTGGATATATGCTTATAAATAGTATTTGGTGGAGTGAAGTAGAAGATAATTAGGGGGTGGTTGATGTTGGTAAAAAAAATATGGCTATTATGTATCTTTGATGTTGAAAAAGAAGTTCAAGCAAGGTATGAGAAAGAACAAATTTGGGGGTTGAAAGGAAGAGAAAAAAAATATATGTTCACCAAAGGTGAAAAAGGAGTTGAAAAAGAAAAGAAAAAGAAAAGAAAGAAAAAGAAAAAAAAAGATGTTGTGAAAAAGAGAATTGTTTTGTGAAGTTTGAAAGAAGGGAAAAAGAAAAGTATCGTGAAAGGAGAAAACAAAAGTTTTATAAGCATATTATTCATAAGTTTTCTTTCTTTGTATTTTTATTTCCTATCATTTTCTTTCTTCTAAATCATTACCCTTTTACCTTTAAATTACAAGCCATTAAAGTCCTATTGATTCAAGGTAATGCATGGATCTACATTAGTGGAGAACTATTTAATTATGTCAAGCATAGTCAATTCATATATTGATTTTCAAACTCTATTTAATGTAGATTTATTCAAGTGCATGACATTGAATGTATTATTTGATTTTCACACACACACTTGAAAGTGATAATTATGTTGAATTGAAGATAAGGTGTTGAGATGCATGATCACTTGGAAATTACTTTTGAATTAATATGATTGTGCAATTTTTTAGGCAACCTCATCAAGGTATGTAGGTTTTATAGGAGGATGTTTTTAGTTCTTTCTTTGCTAGGGACTAGCAAAAGTTCACACCTCCTCAGGAATATTAGTGGCAATCCAGGTATTGTTCATATACTGATCAGTCATGAAATCCATATGTCCTGGGTTGGCCACAAAGTCATCCTGTGTCCTAGCCAGTTGTGCAGACAACAACGTATTACTTTCTTGGAAGTCGCGAATGACCTCAGATAGTTGTCTGATGCGCTCATCTTTTGCACTGTCCCTATCTTTTGTTGGTAGGGTTCTATGTTGAGGAATGTGCCAATACTTACATCATAGACGACGGTTCCTAATGAACCGTCGTCTATACTCTTAAACATACACGTGGCGTCCACGTTGTTGCCACGTGTCTTTTAGTGTTTATCAGCGACGGTTAATTCATCGACCATCATTTTTTATGTAACTTTAGACGACGGTTATAGATAATACCGTCGTTGATTTTTTCTAACCGTCGACTTATTTTATCAACGTTGGCTCTCTTTTATAACCGATGTCTATATAAAAATAAGGCCGTCATCGATAGCTTTTTTCTGTAGTAGTGTGGATAAGAGAATTACTCTATATTTATATATATATATAATCTGTCTTTATCTAAGTCCACTTGCATTATAATATTATATTAATTACCTATTAGATCAACCTTTCAATTTAAATTTAATTTTAAAAAATAGCTAGCTTCAGCACAATCAAACAAATTTTGGGGAAATCCAAATGTTGACAGAAGAGAAATTTTAACTGTTTAATATTATTATATCGCCCTAATATAATATTATACTAAAAACCAATCAATTAACCCTTATATAATAAATTTTAATAGATAGACTCAACCCAATTAAACAAGTATTCCAAGAAAATCCAACGGTTGTTATAATAGTTCTTATTATAATAATATACGTGGAAGACGTGTTGACTGATGAAGTCCAGTTCTCATGCGAGTCTAAGGCATATGATATATATAGATACGAATGCAAGAATCTTTTACTAATATACCGGCTGGTAACAATTAAGAAGAGATAGCAAGAAATTATAAGTGAGTAGTATACCTGAAAGCTTTTGGATTTTCAGGCCAAAATTTAAAGGTATGATCTTCTTAAGGATATGTAATTATGGAAATGTATTGGCAGATGGTGAGGTCGAGTGGTTGTTGCAAAGAAGGAAATAGGTCATTGGAAAATCCTTCAAGTCCATCCACTTCTCCGCAGCATTTTTGCTTCTCTTCCAAAGGAAGATGGAAAAACTCATTTGCCATTTTCACGAGCTTTATCTAGGAACTCAGGTTGCATTCTGTGGTTTATTACCTGCCAATATGACTTATAAACATTGTATTGGACTAGGAAAATACTATTTTGTTCCTTCACTCTAGGATGGGCAATTTGTTTGCTCTTAATGTTTCTAAATGGGGGCTTTATTTTAAATGGGTTGTGGTGTGAATTGAATGCAAGTGTCTAGGATTTTGAATTCTGATACCATGTTAAATTATCAATGCTTTCAAAAATTTAAATTGTAGAGCATCTTTAATGGTTCTATCCATTGGAGTGTCAAAGGAATTTTCAAAATTAATCTCTAATGGCAAATCGAATCTTTATAGTCACGGTTCAAAATTGAACAACTCTACTAAAAAAATTAATATACATATAAAAATTTAAAATGAATCCAAAAGAGACTGAGCCTAGATGTGAGATTGAGTGTTAAAAAAATAAATTTGAGACAATTTTTTAAAAAAAAATTGTTTATTTATCTCATATGACAACAATTTTCTAGCTAATAACAAACAAAACCTAAAATACTTTTAGAAAATGAATTTAATATATTTTTCTAGCTAATGTACATCCAACATATCGAAACTATTGGCCAATATATATATATATATAGAGCCTTGCTATAAATCCCGAAGTTGGGGTTTATAGCATCCCCTACGCTCACCAGTCAAAAGCCCAAAAATTGGTCAAAATCAACTCAATTTGAACCCCCACATGATCAGCATGTGAGCAGCCCCAAATTTTCCCCCCCAATTCCATCTTTTATTTTTTTCTTCCCCGCTTCTCCTCCCCCTGCCACCCACTGGAATTCCCGATTCTCTTCCCCTGCCTCCCCCAGCCCCGAGGCAGAATTCCTGGCTCCTTGGCGGAGTAGAAACAGCACCGCCGCCCCCCGTGATTGAGCCATTTCCGGCTGTGTCGAGCGTCCCCACCACTCCTTCCCCCTGCGCACGCAACTTTAGCTTAGTTTCTACCCAGTTACACATCTCCCTCCTTCCGAGTTGCGCACCAAAGCCTCCGTCCCCATGATCGAGCCCATCTTGTCTCTGGGAAGTATTCGATTCGCCACCACCTTCGTTGTCATTTTGAGTTTTCATTGGACCAGGCAAGTCATGTAATTTCTTTATTATTTATTTTTTCAGCTTTCTAATATGCTAAGGGTTTTTTTTACTGGTTAGTTAGTTGCTACAACATGTTACAATGGTCAATATGAGAGCATTTCGTGGTAGAAATATATATGAAAAACCTGTCATATTGTTAGCTTTTGGTGGGCTTGTTGGGATTGCCGTTAACTTTGATTCTATAATTGAAGTTACTTGAAATTCTACAGGAATAGATGAAATAATTGGGATGTATGTTAAGAAAAATTGTAGAAAAAAAATGCTCTGAATCATATATATTTCCTAGCAACAAGCAGTTGGCATGAATCCTCAATTATATAGGATGCACAAAAGGGGTTTGGGGATCTATTGGAGGTAGAAACACTAATTTGACCCAGTCTGTGGTTGCCGCATCCTTCAATTTTACATCTGCTTATGTAATCTGGGTTTGAAATTGTATTTATTTATTTATTTTTGTTGAAGTTAAAATTGTTTATTAAGAGATGTCATGTATTCATTTATAGGTTTGAATCTAGATTAATTACCTTTGACATTGTTGGAATTCAGCTTGGAATTTGATACCAATCTTTGAGAAATGTGATTATGTGTTTCCATACTGACTGCTAATGGCCACTTTGTTTAATTTGCATATATTGGCATACCTTCTCATATTAGCATCTTCTTAGGCAGCCACATAGGTCGATGATTGGCAATCGAACTCGGGAAAAGATGAGTACACACAGATGGCTAGTGCTTCAGTTGGAATGTCCTTCCTGGCTTTTGTTACCTTCGCCATTAGCTTCAATTTTTGGTTGACATTTTTTTATGTTTGTGATATAAGTCCTGATCCTAGTGATGATTCATTGTAACAACTTCGTGCATGGTTGTGTTGTCTATGTGTTAAGGATATTAATTAGTGAGAATTATAGTTGTCTTTTTCAAATACACATATACAAAGGGCTATATAACAACGTAAATTCATTTAATGATACAATGCTTAAGTTGATATTCTCTGCAGCGTGGCCACATTGAAAGTATCCCCTAACAGACATTTCATACCTCAAGAACTAAACAATCAACAATTTGAACTTCTCTCCTTTATGGTGTATTGCCTCTTGCTGCCTACCTTCCTCCATTGAAAGCACCTGCTAATAGACATTTCATAATATATCATAAGCATGAGTCAAGTATGAATAACCAAACAAAAGTTTTTTTTAAATGAGAAGGCTTCCATCAGGAAAATGGGAAAGATCTCTATCCCTTGTAAACTACTAGACAAAATGCATGATCATCAAAAAGAGTTCTAACTTTTCAAAAAAGTGGTAGTGTACTCGTAACCAGTTGTACATTGTACAGTTGTGTAGAAGTTTTAAACAATCTTTACAGCCAAAAAAAGGAACAATTTTATGTCTCATATACACACATAACTGCTATTCAATCCTCCACTTAAACCCCAAAAAAAAAAAAGAAAAAAAAAAGCTTGTCAATTTATTAAAAGTATTATTGCAACCTTACAACTATGCAGGATATGTCATCCTTGCTTTTCTTTAAAAGAGCCTCATCTATCAAGTGCTTTGCAGCTGCCTGAGCATCCTTTATGTTTTTGATGGCATCCACGGCTTCTTCGGTTGACAATATCTGTGAGAAAATGTTCTACAATTATGTTACCAAAAAAATTAAAAAAACATACATCTTCAAAATTGAGTCCTAGTTGTTTATCAATGACAATGACATGAAAGTAATAAGCAGCAATGAAAATATTGACCTTCCATATCCAATCACTTGCCAAGATTATGAACTCTGCATCTTTTTCAATCATTATTACTTCGATATCGGGTTCCGAACTCAGGTGTAACTTCAAGCTCTTATCACCAAATGCCCTTGTTACAGCCAGCTGTCCATCTACATATGGGACATCACCTGCAAAATTTTTGGATGTAGAACTCAATCTAAAACCAGTTCCAAATCATATTCTGCACCTATTCTGCAAAGGAGTAGAGAGGGTTTTATGGTTGACGGCTTGGCGCTTTGGGTCCGTATGAGTACCGTTATCCAGCCCACCACCATTATTGCTTCTCCTCCGCTCTCTCACTTGGCTTTTAAACCCACTGCTTCATTGCCTTTTTCTTCTTCGCAGCTCTCTCTGCTGACCTCTTCTCTTTCTCTATCCAGCGCTAAACCCAAATCTCTTCATCATCACCACCACAACTATGTCTTCTTCTCCGCCTCTTCTGCTCAGTCCCTCTTGCCTGCGAAACCTGAACCCCTTTTTACTTCGGGCTACCCTTCTTCTTCAAAAAACAACGTTGGTTGTGACATTCATGGTCTATTTGATTTGCTTCGCCTCTCGTCTTGTTCCGGTGACATTGAGCTCGCCAAGGCAGTGCATGATTTCGTTCTCAAAGTTGAAGAATATGTTTTTCTGAGTAATGCTCGTCGGGGCTGGAGGAGGCAGAGGGGAGGAAAATCAAGAATTCCAGTGGGAGGTAAGGGGAGGAGAAGCAGGGAAGAAAAAAATGAAAGCTGGATTTAGGGGCTCAATTGCAAGAGGGAGGAATTTGGGGCTACTCACGTGCTGAGCACATGGGGGTTCAAATTGAGTTGATTTTGACCAATATTTGGGCTTTTGACCGGGGAGTGTCCGGGACACTATAAACCCCGACTTCGGGGTTTATAGCAAGGCTCTCTCTCTATATATATATTATTATTAAAACACTACGAAACTATTTAAATATGAAAGATTTCAACGCCTCCCATTTATTACAGATTTACACAAATTATATATATAGTTAATTAGTAACAGTATTTTTTCATACAAATAACAAATAATAATGATGATGATGATGATAAGGTTTTGGACTTGAAAGCAACCCCAGGTACTAAGACCTAAATGCATTTTCTCAAGTTGGTCAGCATAATGGCCCCGTTTGGTACACCGGATCAGGGGGGATTGGATTTCGAAATCCGGTTCCCATCTTTATCAGGTGTTTGGGCATGCAAAGGGATAGGAGATACAAATCCAGCTCCCCCACTTACACTATCTTCTAATCCCATGTATACCCGTAGGATTTGAAGACCAGACTCGGATTTCTCCTTACCCCGCACATCCCAAAGTCACGTTGCGTTCCATTGGTCTCTCTTATTCGTTCCAATTTTCCCCATTGTTCATCCCCTTGCTCATCGTCCCCACCGACTCTGATTTCTACCACATCGCAAAGTCACGTTGCTCATCCCCGCTAAGTTTTCCCCGCTGTGATCCAATCCTGCTCATCGTCCTCGCTGCTCATCCCAGCTGCTCTTCTTCCCCACTGCTCATCGTCCTCGCTTCGCAACAGATCCGTTCCAACCGAGCCCTAGGTCATTTACGATTTTTTCCCTTCTCTGTTTTGTGTCTGGTCAAACATTTTTTTTTCTTTGCTGGATTTGCTGGTTTTGTTAGTTTGTTGATTAATTGAAAACAGTTTTGTATAATTTTCCATATTATGTGTTCTGTTGCTAGATTTTGCTGGTTTTGTTTTTTTATTTTTTGTTAGTTTGTTGATTAATTATACAGGAGATCCACTGCTGTGGAGGCTGACCAAGGATGAAGGTTTACCTTGAACCGAACCTTGTAAAAAAATCTAGCCATTCTTTTTTCTTTCTTGTTTAGATTATATTTTGTATGAGATGCTGTTTTTTACACAGCATTCATAAGCGTGTATTTCATTGGGTTTCTGCTAGTCATGGAATTTATAGACAGAGAGGGACCATTTGGGCATTCAGTTGCGAGAACAGGATTTGTCATGGAAAGATTTTCTTTCTAGTGTTAATCAGTATTCAAGGTAATGAATGAACAAAAGTTTAATGGTTGTGCCTTTTAAGAACACTTGCTAATGCAACTACAGAATCCACATTTATTATTGTTACTGCTGAACATGTTAGAAAAAGCCTTAAAAGTTCTTATTTTCTCGTGTTCCACACTGATCAATTCTATATATAAATATATATTTGTTTAATGGTATTCTATTATTGCAAACCAAATTATTATTCTCCAATCTATCAACCAATTGACTCGGTGACAAACATACTCTTTTCATCTGGAACCACAGGTAAAACGAATGCCAAGCTGATATTTACTGTTATCTTGATCTGCCTCTAACAATTTGTTTAACCGTGATTGTTGTCGATCTTTTGGCCTTATCAGGAGAACCAAAAGCTATTCCATGGACACAACTTTCACTGATTCGATGTGCAGCTGATTCATGGGCTCACATTGATGGCCAAGTTGGAGATGTTTTTTGCTGGCCAACAAATTTAGGATGGGCGATGGGTCCAATATTACTTTACTCATGCTTTCTATCTGGTGCAACTCTTGCTCTTTACCATAGATCACCTCTAAGCCATGGTTTTGGAAAATTTGTGCGGTGACACCACCAATACTATCAATGAATTAATTGTGGAAAATATTTCCAATAGCATTTTGTTTTTAGTAGCAATTATATATATGAGCATTAGATCTTCATATCCAAAGGCCAGATGATTTTCTGTTATGACATTTATCCAGGATGTAGGAGTGACTATTTTGGGTACAGTTCCGAGCCTTGTAAAAGCTTGGAAGAGTACAGAGTGCATGAAAGACCTTGACTGGACAAAGATAAAGTAATTATTTTTCTTGTTGAATTTATTGTAAATATCATTTGAACTTTACTTGTTGAATTTTTTAAGGGGGAAGCATTATCAATATTTATTTTAAATTTTAATTGTAAAGATGGCAAAACAGTTTATTTTAAATTATCAATATTTTAATTATAAATTTTAATTACCATTTATCATTTTCATTGACTTTTAGTTTTTTAATTGCAAGACTAGGAAAATTCTGCCTACACAGAAATCTGAATAGCAAAGTTCTGATGAGATGATAGCTGAATAACTAAATCAATTTTTAGATATCAAATACTATATCTTAGACAGTCACAGGCCGGTTATAGATGAAATTTGAAAGTATCAACTATAGTTATCCACCAATGCTGATGAATATGATCTTGCTAATAACCATAATTATTTATTGGTTATACTTGCAACTACTTTTCCCAGTTTTATTGGTTTACTCAAGTGAGATGCTGTTTTTTCCCTGTTTTTCAGGTTATGATAACTTGTATAATGCATTCGCTATGTTTGCTGTTTTACAGGGGCATTGGAGACTAATCACTGTAAACCTAATTATCGAAGCATAAATGGTTGTTCATTTTGCTTCGGTTTAATTGTTGGTTGCATAGTTAAAGTAGCTGTTATCAATATACTAGTACATATGTATTAGGTTATTCATATTTTTATTTTTTTTATTTTAGTAGTTCTTTATGTTGTTGTGAACAATTATGACAAATTTGTATTAAATTACGTTTAATATTTACTAAATGATATAATATTTTGTTTCAACAAGTTTTATAATTAGAAATATATTCTAATATATTTTATATATCATATTTATTTAAATTGACAATTAAAATTGCATTTTAATTTATAATTTATAAAATTTAAAATTTATAAAAAATGAAATATAATCCAGTCCAGTCCGAAACTACACCAAACGCAGTATATCAAATTCTGTTATTTAATCCGATCCAGCACCAAACACAGGACAGAATTTGAGAAATCCAATCCTGCTGAAATCCAATATAATCCAATCCTACCAGTTATATCTGATCTAATCCGATTATTCATACCAAACGGACCTAATGGGTTGGCGAAGACATAACAAGATCAAAATCGATAACTAGTATGTCCATCAATGGAAATAAAGGGTCTTTCATAAGAACTCCATCACCAGCTTTACCACTGTATTTTCGTGGCACATCTTCTCCTTCAAATACTAGCTCTTGCGCTATTTTTGCATGTAACTTGGTCTTCACTTTGTATCCTTCAAAAAGACAAAGCAAAAATAAAAAATAAAATAAAAATAAAAAATAAAAAATCCAAAACATTATTACATAATTCTATTAAAATAAGTAAACATATGAAATGGAATGTACTTGAGAGATCATGCGATGGAAGGCAAAGATAATTAGTAGGAGGGCGAGGGGCGTGGAGACCAAGTGTTCGGCCTAAGAAGTTGATGTGGCAACGATGAGAGGTGCAGAGCTTTCTCGCATAGACATCGTCTGGAGACAAAGAGAGATGTAGTAGTTGCAAAAATAGTTATTTGAATAAAAAATAACTAAAAAAATATAACTAAAATACAAATATATATTTTATTATTATGTTTTGTATAACAATTTTTTTTAACCCAATAGTTCTAAATTCTATAAAATTAAAAAAATTTAAAAAAAAATTCAAAAAAAAATAAAAAAAATTTGTTAAAAAATTTATAGAGCTCAATATATATATTTTATAGCAATTTTCATTATAAATATATATACACACATTCACACACAAATATTGATCCACATCCAGAGATCTGGCTACTATAGTAGGGAGATTAATGTACTTTTTTTTTAGTGTTTAATTAATTAAACAGAAAATATTAATATTACACATGTGTGTTGCTGGCGGCCGGCCGGTTCTTAAAATATATTCATTGATCCACGTCCAGAGCTCTAGCTACTATAGTAGGGAGATTAATTATTCTTTTTCTTTTTTTTTTAGTGTTTAAATAATTAAACAGAAAATATTAATATTACACAAGTGGCCGGGTTGCTAGCTAGCGGCAGGTTCTTAAAATAGATTCATTGATCCACATCTAGAAATCTAGCTACAGATGATCATCAAAATTAAGCGCTATGCTAGCGTGGCAGTAGATATGTTCTATTCAGCAAAATTTAGCAGTGAGAGCATCTCCAATGATAATGTGGATTGCTTTAATTTTATTGCCACATCATAAATGTAGAAAGATTAAAAAAAAAAAAACTTTCCAATCACTCTATCTATTAGCTCTGTTAAGCTTATGTGGCAAAAAATAAAATAGACATTGTCAAATAGACTGTCTACTTTCAGAAGGTCTGTTAAACAGTGTGACTCAGCAATTAACTCTTTTTTTTATTTTTTTTCAATTATTTTAAAATTTTAAATAGATATAATTTAAAAAAATTACACATAATCTATTATTTTTATTGTAAACAGATTCTATTGGAGACTATTTTTAAATATTCACTGTCTATTAAATAGATATTTGACACATAAGCAATAAAAACTTCTATTATATATGCCATGTAGATTTCAATCCACAGAGCCATTAAAGATGCTCTTAGACTAGCACATATTGAAATCAACATGAAGCAGAAAAGAGCTGCTGCCAGCTCATCAATCCATATCAACTTTGATGAATGAACATAATTTGAACAAACAAGAAGCTTTGACATAAAAGGAACAAGAGTACTTTAACAAAACTGAAAGTGTATTGCTTGTATTTCTATTTTTTTTTTTACTTTACACTATATATATATATATATGAATGACATAAAACTCATTTGGTGCCCACCCTATGCTGCTGGTTGATTTTTTATTTTTTTAAAAAAACTTGTTTGACAGCATTTAGGATTGTTGGATTTTAAAAAAAATCAAAAAAATTACTACATACAACTTAACAATTGAGCATGTTATGGTGTTTTTATTTAATTTTTTATTTACTTTTTTTTTTGAATTTTGAATTTATAACATTTAAAAATGTTTTGTTAAATAAAAAAATCAAAAAAATCAAGAAATAAAAGNCCCCCCCCCGATCCAGCCCCCCTGCCTCCTTCCCCGTGGCCGAGTCGACAGCCCCCCCGCCTCTTTCCTCGGTGCCTCGAGCTGATGTCAGTATGCAAAAAAAATTGGATTTTTTTTATTTTAGATTAAAAAATGTATCAACAAATGCAACTAAATGTTTGTATCATATATTTCAATTTTTTATAAAATTTGCAGCTATCAGATACAAATCTGTATCAGATTTTGCTTTTAGAGGAAATTTTTTTTTTTGGGTCTGGAATTGTGATGATGAAATTGTGAATTGTGATATTGGTGAATTTGTGATGATGAAATTGTGAATTGTGATGAAATTGTGAATTGTAAAACCGTGTACACATTCAAATTTGATGGTGAATTGTGATGATGGTAATTTGGTGTAGTATATATGGTTACTGTGAATAATTTTGTGTAGTATATATTTTCCTTTTATGAGTAATTTGATATTGTGTATGATATTGGTGAAATTGTGATACCTGTTTAATGATTCAGGCTATGAAAAGATTCTTCTGGATAAATAAGTGAATATACCATTTTTGTTTGCTATTTCTTGTACAATTTTCCATGTCTGGCTTTTGTATATGCTTTATTGTTATCACAAAATTGTACATTTCTGATCACTTTTGAAGCAATGGGAGCTGCTTGAGCTTTAAACTTCACTATTGCCCTATGTCTCAGAGCTTGAAACTTCACTATTTCCCTATGTCTCAGATGTTATGCTTATAATTTGATGTTTGATGTTAATATTTTCGTATGATTATGGTTTGCAGTAATGTCGACATCCAATGCATGTGAAAGTTCTTGGCGATTAAAATGTCAATGTGGTGGTAACATGAAGTTACACATCTCTCATAGCGAAAAAAATCCAAACCGAAAATTCTAGAAATGCCATAATTCTAAGGTAAATTTACCAAATTATATTTTATGTTTATCAAGATTGTGTTTATTATATAAATTATTTATATATTGACTATAAAAGTGTTTTGCAGGATGGTATTTATTGTGGAATGTTTGTATGGGATAATGAAATAGATCATGGAAAAATGGATAGAATAGACTTTTTGATTAAAGAAGTTAATAGACTAAATTATAATGTGCAAGAGTTGACATCCAAAGTGAACGGCCTAATGCAGCAGCATCAAAGCATTGTGGAACACCTCATGAGACAAAAAAAATGCGAATATAACTGGAAATTATTTAGTATAATTACTGTAGCTATGATCTCAATATGTTATTTTTTGTTTAAATGATTTTGTAATATTGTCTTCCATATTGTAAATTGGTCTTATTTATTTATTGTGATATTTATTTATTTATTTATATATTTTAAATACTATTACAAATTAATATCAAACACTTTAATGCTTTTTTTAAATTATTTATTTATTTATATATTTTAAATTGTATATTTGTTTTCATATCTAACTGTATATCCCTCAACCAATAACTTTGGTAAAAAAATCGACAGATTGGGATATTTGCTTCTCCTAACTGTTGGCTCAAAACTCTTTTTGCTACTGAGACATTCCTATGTAACCTTAACAAATGTACCTTAGTTGGAGTTGCAAGAGAATGATTATGCCCTTTCATAAAAAGACTAACAACCCATTTCGATCCAGTTTGCCGCTTAACCACAGTCATCTTAGCTTTGCAGCCAACTCGAATACTTCCTCGATTCCTTTCATCTGATCTTTCAACTGTATATTTCTCCTTCTTCTCGTAATAGTCATTTGTCTGCCCTTCTTTAAAGCAAATAAATTGTTTCCACACTAGCTCATTTGTACCTTTTTTTCTCTTACTATTGTTCACTCTTGCACTAAATCCACAATGTCTTGCATATGCATTATAAAAATCGAAAGCCTTATCTACTGTTGCAAATTCCTGATTAACCTTTGGTTTTATCTCATCTGCAACTTGTGGAGTATAACACTGTGTTTCACTATCATATGACATTGTGTTGCAACAATAAGCTTCAATTTCTGAAAATCATAGAATCAGTATAAATTAATGTCCATGGTATTATAGCATCAATATAAATAAGTCTTTTTTTATATTTGGTCAAAATCACCCTGCATCAAACAATTGTCATTACCAATGCATATGCATATATAATTTGTTTAGTTGAAAATCTCCCTGCATCAAACATCTTTATTTCTTAAATTTATATGTTTAGTTGAAATTTAATTGAATGTCATTACGAACGCATATGCATATATAATTTGTTTAGTTGAAAACCTTCATGCATCAAACATCTTTATTTCTTAAATTTATATGTTTAGTTGAAATTTAATTGAATGTCATTACCAACGCATGTGCATATATAATTTGTTTAGTTGAAAATCTCCCTGCATCAAACATCTTTATTTCTTAAATTTATATGTTTAGTTAAAATTTAATTGAATGTCATTACCAATGCATGTGCATATATAATTTTCCAATCTTATTCATATGTTTTAATTTTATACATTAAAAATTATATTGCCAAAATTTGCCCGAATTTGATCAAATTACTCATAAAATGAAAATATATACTACACAAAATTATTCACAGTAACCGTATATACTACACCAAATTACCATCATCACAATTCAACATCAAATTTGAATGTGTACACGGTTATACAATTCACAATTTCATCATCACAAATTCACCAATATCACAATTCACAATTTCATCATCACAATTCCAGACCCAAAAAAAAAAAATTTCCTCTAAAAGCAAAATATGTTATGGATTTGTATCTGATAGCTGCAAATTTGATAAAAAATTGAAAAATATGATACAAACATTTAGCTGCATTTGTTGATACATTTTTTAATCTAAAATAAATAAATAAATCTAATTTGTTTTGCTTACTGACACAAGCTCGAGGCACCGGGGAAGGAGGACCAGGGGGGCTGTTGACTCGGCCACGGGGAAGGAGGCAAGGGGGCTGGATAGAGGGGGGGCTCAGGGGGGCTCTCAACTCGGCCATAGGGAAGCTAGGGCACAGCTTCGGGCAGGGGGACCGTCGGGAACGAAGCCTCTATGGACGGAGTCGGGAACGGGGCTGGGGGAGAAGTGTTGACTTCGAAGTTTGCGGTTGGAGGCGCGGTGGGAACAAAAGAGGAGAAAAAATTTCAGGAGAGAGGGGAGGGGGACGTGGGTTGCTGACCCACATGTCTCGCACGTAGGTGAATTTCAAATTGAAAAATTAAAACTGGCAGCGAATTTTGACTTTTCTAAGGAAGGTTGACCGTTGGGGATGCTGTAAACCCTAATTTCGGGGTTTATAGCAAATCTGTATATATATATATTATAATAAAAAAGAAGATTAACATAAAAGATCTTTACTTGATACCTATCCCTTGGGCTCTACATTTAGAAAGACCATGAAGAATATGATATAATCCTGATCTTTAGCTTTTAAAAGTTGTGTATTTTCTTTTAGCCTTAGAACATTTTTAATGGTTTTGTTCATTGAGATATATGTGGCATAAAAAATAAAAATAAAAATTATATTTAAGTGGCAAATATCTATTTAATAGACTATGAATTTTTAAATTTAGTCTCCAATGTATTTTATTTTAAAATATAATATTTGAAGGTGTGTAATATTTTAAGTGGTTTATATTTTTATTATTTTTATTTTTATTTTCTAGAAATTTTTTGAGTTCTCTTCCAATTGAAATTCAAAAAACAGACAAAAAAACAACTCTTGAAGCTCCAAATGCCATAACTAGAACAGAGCGATAAGAGAAACTAAAAAATTAGTCGAAGAGTAAACATGTGGTTTATTAATAAAAATTAAGCCACATGGGTTTCTCATGACAAAAGTTAAAAAAGTATTATAGGTGTTATACATTTTCTTTTTTACCAAACCACCATCAGTCATTCTTATTCTGTTTTTCTTTTATTCTTTATAAAATTTTGAGTTTATATTTATTCTTCTTTTATTAATTTTTCGTGGAGAAGATAGAGACTTGAAAGGCTTAGGATTTGAGTGAGAACGACGTAGAGAGAACAAAGAGACAAAATAAAGAGAGAGATAGAGGGAACAAACAAGTCGAGGTAGCCTCTATTTTTTTCTTGTCATATCAGCCTTATAGAAGTTTTAGACAAAACAATTGGAGAGAGTTTTTTTAAAACATTGTTTATTTATCTTTCATGTCAATATTTTTTTTTCAGAATTGATAGAGCTATTGAAGATGCTCTTATTTTGAGTTTTTCTATCTTGAGAAGTTGTGGTACTGACTGAAGCAATAACTGATCTACCTAAGTTACTCGTATCACTTGAGCTTGCAGTACTTGTGTCACTTGATTTTACTACACTTGAACTTATGCCAACACATATAATGCACAAAGCATAGGCCAATATCTTATAAACCCTCTGGCCCTGTGTGAGGGGTAGTTGGTCACTTCTAGTTTGCTTTTGGTCACTTTCATTTGTTTGAAAATTCCAAAAATTAAGATATTAGCTAAATTTTTGTTAGATGGCAGATTAACATATATTGAGGTTAGCAGAGGCAACTTTTTCCCTGAAAAGATGATAGTCCAGTTGATTTTTTTAGTCCACTTGAATGTGCTTCATGCATGCGTGAAAGACATGGTTGATGGAGAGATGCAAAGCTCCCATATTGTCACAATATAGTTTTAGGCGTTTGTTATATTGAAAACAGTAGATATGATTGATAAGAAAAAGTTGTTATAGTATTTACTTGTATAGTGTATTGTATTTATCATTTTATTAATTGTATGTATAGCAGTTAGGTAGTTAGTTCTTATTTTGGTGCCTATCATAATGTGATAAGTGCACCTTTGATTACTTATATATATTCGTTGGTTTTTAATTAATACATGAGCATTTTCCATAATTCATTCTTATATTTTACATGGTATCAAAGCAGCTGCTCTAAAGATTTTTTTTTTCTCTAATCCCTTTAAACACTTATTTTTCTTCAATTCTTCTTCTGCATCCATGACTGAACTCTCCTCTAAATCTTCCTTTGCTTTAACAGTAACTCAACAATATGATTTCTTCAACTTTGTTTCATCAATATGGCTATTTAAGCACCAATCCGACTTATTACTGTCAATTACTTCACTTGAAAAGCTCAATGGGATGCTCTTCTCTATGGTTATGCCCTCACTGGATACATTGATGGTAATCTCACATGTCCACCTCAATCATCAACTAATGCATACATGTATTGGACTCGCCAAGATCAGCTTCTTTATGGATCTTTACTGGCATCACTCAGTCGTGATCTTGCTTCAATGGTTGCCTCTGCCAAGACTGCCAGTGATTTATGAACTAAACTACGCGTCACATATGCACGACCATCCAGATCGAGAATCATTTGACTGCGGGGAAAACTTGTCAAACCACAAGGATCTCGCAACATTAGAACCTACATGCTTGATATCAAAGGGACATCTAATGAGCTTGCCTTGCTTTATGAACCTCTTAAAGACGAAGAGGTAACTATTTATGTTATAAATGGTTTAAATCCTGACTTAAAAGAAATGTCTACAACTCTTCGTTCCAGAGATACTGAAATCTCATTTAAGGATCTTTATGAATGCCTCTTGGAGTGTGAAGCTTATTTACACAAAACAGATCCTACTCCAACTGATGACTCTCCGCTTGTTGCCCATGTTGCAAATAGATCATCATCAGTTGGTTTCAATCGGCAACCATATAAGAAACAAGGTAACAAGTTTATTCAATCCTCACCTTCTTTCTCGCGCAGTAACCATGTATAGAATCAACCTAGAAAGTATCGAGGTCGATGTCAATTCTATGATCAACAAGGTCATAGTGCTAAATTTTGTCTTTAGCTAAAACAACAATGGATCTACACCTCTAAACGTGGTTTGCCTCCCACTCCACGTCCTATCTCTGTTCCCCATGCATATCACTCTGAACAAAAACCCCACTCGGCTCCACCTTATTCTTGGTTACTGGACTTAAGAGCCTTCATTCATATCATCAGTGATCTGCAAAATCTGGCTTCTCACTCAGAATATGATGGAACTGACAAAATCATCATTGGCAACAGTAATGGTTTGCCCATAAATCATGTTGGCTCGACGTGTATTCCTACCACTAAAACAACATTTACCCTCAATGATGATCCTTAGGTTCCAACTATGAAAAGAAATATAATATATGTGTCTCAATTTTGCAAAACTAAAAATGCAAAAATTGAATTCTCACTTTATAATTTTATTGTGCAGGATATGCCGACGGGGGTAACTCATAGACCAAACAAGGGAAGGACATATGAGTGTCCAGCTCACACATCCTTGTCTACTTCCAAAATTGTTTCCTTTTCTAGTGTCAGGACCTTTTACCGGGACTAGCACAATCATTTAGGTCATCTGTCAAATAAAATATTAAGTCATTTAGTTAGTACCTTCTCTTTACATGTGTCTTCCTCAAGTTATTTTAATTGTAATCCATGCAAGTGTAATAAATATCATAACCTTCCGTTTGAAATATCTTTATTAACAAGTTCACAGCGATTACAATTAATATACTCAGATGTGTGGGACCTGCACATGTCCCATCCATTGATGGTTTCAAATTTTATGCTTTATTTGTTGACCACTATACAAAATATATATGGTGGTTTCCATTAAAACACAAATCAAAAGTTAATTCCACTTTTATGAATTTAAAAAAATTATAATGAAACCAAAAACAAATCATTTCTTTTTACTTTGATAATGGAGGTGAAATTATGAAGCTTAAATCTTTTTTTGAAACAACAGAAATCACTCATGTTTTTAGTCCATCTTACACACCTAAGCATAATAGACATAGACATAGCTATGTGGAACAGCGTCATAGACATATTCATGAAACATGCTTAGCTTTATTATCACAAGCAGGACTACCTTTAAAATTCTGGTCTTATAGCCTTAGTTTTATAGTCTATCTAATAAATAGACTCCCAATACCTACACTTGAGCTTAAGTCTCCCTTTGAAATTCTTTTTTGAAAATCACCAAATTATCAACATCTCAAAATTTTTGGATGTTTTTGCTATCCATGGGTCAAATCTTATACAAAACACAAATTGGAGACTACTTCTAGACCTTGTGGCTCTCTCAATCGTTACAAAGCAAGATTAGTTCCTTACCATATCAACAAAACCAAAATGCATTCAAATGCTATGATTATTTCTCAAAAAAAATCATAATTTCATGCCATGTCACATTTGTTGAACATATATTTTCTTACCACATCAAATTCTCCACTTCCTCCAATGATGATGTCCCATCAGACTGGGACTCTTTCCTTCAACTAACAAACATGACCCACACGTCTATTCCCTTCCATGTAAACAAACCATGTGATAATCCACCTTCTCCCCTATAGTTACCTACTCCTAGTAGAACTCTTTCAACAAGTAATATCCACTCATCTAATAATATCACTCCACCAACTCATGCATCATCCTTTCCTCTCACTCTTATGTCACTCCATGAATTAAGTCCACATGAATCATCAATTTCCACTGAAAGCACGTCTCAAGCAATATCAAGAGTCTCCCCTGTGTCCATTACTCTTCCACAAAACAAAGACAGAATACATGCCATGCGAACCCGTTCTTTGAATAACATCTTCAAATAATAAATTCAGTCAGATTTCTTCTTTACTACAACCGTCTCTCACAATCTTTCAACTAAACCAAAAACTGTGTCGCAAGCATTACTGCACCCTCAATGGAGAAAAGCTATGTCAGCTGAATATGATGCTCTCTTCCAAAATGGAACATGGAAGCTAGTTCCACCCAATGCAAAATACAACATAGTGTGTAACAAATGGGTTTTCTGAATTAAGAGAAACGTCGATGGCTTTCTCAATCGTTGCAAAGCAAAATTAGTTGCCAAATGTTATAATAAAAGACCTAGTATTGATTACAATGAAACCTTTAGTCCAATAATAAAACCAGCCACAAGTCGTATCATATTGTGCATCGCCTTAGCTCAAAATAGGCTACTTCGATAGTTAGACATCAATAATGCCTTTCTTCATGGGCATTTAACGGAGGAAGTATACATGTCTCAACCTTAGGGATTCAAAGACACCAATAAACTGATGCATGTGTGCAAACTCAAAAAAGTACTCTATGACCTTAAGCATGCACCAAGGGCTTGGTACACTGAATTAACAAAATTTCTTCTATCTTTTCGTTTTTCCAATTCTCTGTCTGATTCCTCTTTGTTTATATATCATCAATCAAGCACTACAATCTACTTGTTAGTCTATGTAGATGATATAGTGGTAACCCGTAACAAACCCTCTAAATTGCACTGGTTTATTTCATCACTATCTCTCTACAAGACTTGGGTGACTTACACTTCTTTCTTGGCGTTGAAGTAATTCCCAGCAAGCACGGACTTCTTCTTACGCAACAAAGATACATAAGTGATCTATTAGAGAGGATTGGCATGTCTATTGCAAAAGATGCCAATACTCCAATGTCAACCACATCAACTCTCTCATTTCAAGATGGAACTAATCTTATCGATGCCACACAATGTAGACAAGTTGTAGAAAGTCTTCAATAACTCTCCCTTACTCGTCCAAACATCTCATTTCCTATCAGAAAAATGTCTCAATTTATGTATAAGCCCACCTAAACACACTGGACAACAGTGAATAGAATTCTTCAATAACTCAAATGTACCATTACTTATGGGCTATTTCTCAATCACAAAATCTCAATTATCTCTCCATACTTACAGCGATGCAAATTAGGCAAGGAATCATAATGACAGCACCTCCACTTTGGCATACATTGTATTATTTGGCTCTAATCCCATCTCCTGGATGTCCAAGAAACTAAAAACTGTTGCCAGATCTTCAAGAGGCTGAATATAAAGTTGTTGCAACAACCACATCTAAACTTTTTTGGATACGGTCTCTACTACACAAACTGAAAGCTTCAATTCAATCTGCACCTGTTATTTACTATGACAATGTTGGCACCACTTACATTTGTGCCAACCCAATTTTGCATTCCAAAATGAAACACATCAAAGTAGATTTTCATTTTGTGCGCTAGAAAGTCTCTAGTGGTGAACTTTGAGTATCTCATGTCTCCATTAAGGAACAACTTGCAAATGCTCTGACAAAATGCTTGTCCACTCAGCGGCTATTGTTTTTACGGTCCAATATTAGTGTCCTTAATCGAACACCAATCTTGAAGGGGGATGATAAGAATAGGTTGTTATAGTATCTACTTGTATAGTGAACTATATTTATCATTTTATTAGTTGTATGTAAATTAGTTAGGTAGTTAGTTCTTATTCTAGTGCATGTCATTGTGATAAGTGCACCTCTGATTACTTGTATATATTCATTGGTTTTTACTCAACACATGAGCTTTTTCCATATTTCATTCTTATATTTTACAACGATATCAAAGTTAACTCTGTTGTTGTAAAAGCCATGCTCTATATTTAGCTTCAGTGCTTGACCGAGCTACAATTAGTTGCTTGTTGGATGACCAAGATAGACAATTTAATCCAAAGTAAATGAAAATTTTCTTGGATGACCAAGATAGACAATAGACAATTTGATTCAAAGCACTAACATGCAATTATAAATTATATGTTTTGGACAGGTAATGGTAAAGGAAATAGCAATGGAAAGGACAAACAAAAATAATAATAATAATAATAAGCTGCTGCAAAGCAAGAAAAACAAGCAGGAAAAGGCATAAAAGAAACAATAATTATTCATGAAAAGCTAAATATATAAAATAAAAGGAAAAAAAAATCATGAAACAAAAAAAAAAAAAACTTGCAAAGATAGACTTGGCAACAAAAAAAAAAGCAATTAGGCAAAGGTAAACAATAAAATATATTTTCTAATCGATTTAAATTAAAGTTTATCAAATAAAGAGGATCCATTATGATTAAAGTGACGTTTGATAGAACATTCATTTTTTATTTTTTATTTTTATTTTTGAATTTTTTGAAAATTAAAAATGAAAATGCATTTGATAACTATTTTTGTTTATTTATTTTTGAAAAAAATAAAAACAAAATGCGTTTGATAACCATTTTTATTTTTTTTTAAACAAAAATTATTTTCACTTTTCTTTTAAAAGAAAAAAACGTAAAAGAAACATTTTTCATTTTCAGTTTCCATTTTTCTTTTTTTCTTTTTTTTTTTGTCTTTGATAATGACAAGATACAAGACAGCTCAAACCAAGTTTAAACTTGAGACTGCCCATACAGGTTCGGAACATGAGACTGTCCAGATGTAGGAGGAACCTAGGACCAGCTGAATAGGTCTGATACCCAGGACCACCCATTGGGGTCTGGACCACAAATAGGCTAGGACCAAGGACCACTTGACATGGTTGGGACAACAGACCATTTGGATGGGACTGCAAAATTAGGATAGCTTGGCCCAGTCAGAGCCGAAACCCAGAATTGCCTAGTCGGGGCTGAAACCTAGGAGCTCCAATCAGGGCTAGTGCCTGGGATTGCCAAGTTAAAGCCGAAACAAATGAATGCTAGTCGTGGCCAGAATTCTGGAGCTCTTGTTGGAGCTAGAACCTAGGAACTTCTGTCGGGGCTAGAACTTGAGAGCGCTCGAACGTGGCTGAGAAACCAGCACCATCCAGATATGGTCGAGACCATGAACTACTCAAACAGAGTCAGAATCTGAGACTACTCGGACAAGACCAGAGCCTAAAATTAGCCTGAACAGGACCGAAATCCGAGACTGCCCGATCAGAGCCAAAACTTAGAATCACCCTGTGAGGGCCGAGAAACCTGGACCACCTAAGGACCACAAAATGCTTGGTTGGGGTCGGTTCCAGGACCTTAGATCATCCTGTCGAGGCTGGGATTCAGGATTTGAGATCTCCCTATCAAAGCAGGGATCAGGGCCAAAACCTGAAACTGCTCAGACAGTGTCAATACTAAGGACCTCCTGGACATAGCCAGGGCAATGGACTACTTAAACTAGTTCAGGATGAGAATCATGATTCTTCTAGTCGGTGGTGGAATTTAGGACCACTGGGTCAAGGTTGAGATATTGGACCTCTCGATAAGGGCCAAGACCCTAGACCGTCTGGTCATAGCCAGAACTTTGGATCATCCTGACCTGAGTTCTCTAAATGGCCAAGATTCGGTGTTCAACATTAATCGAATATAGATTTGTTTAAATTCATTTGTAAAGTTTTTAAAAAAATACAAAAATAAAAATAAAAAAACACAAATGGTTACCAAAAACAAGTTTTTATTTTTTTCATAAACAAACAAAAAATGGTTATTGTTTTCCCTTTTTTTTTCAATTTTAGCAAAAATATTAACAAAAACTATAAACCGTAAACCATAAATCATAAATAAAAATTTAAAACTAAAAATAAAAAATAAAAACTGAATACAATAACAAACAGACTCTAAATGTGTA